>CAUYQU010019372.1:0-41837 GCA_963574635.1 Cheracebus regulus | reverse complement strand
TGAATAAAACTTTTCAGCTATACAAGATGAATAAGTTTTAGAGATCTGCTATAAACATTGTGCCTGTAGTTAAAAAGTGCTGTATTGTGCACTTAAAAATTCGTTCAGAGTAGATCCCAGGTTAAGTGTTCTTACTAAAGTTAAAAAAAAACCTACCTACATTTTAAAAAACTATAAGGCAAAGATCTTTCACCACCTTGGTTAAATTTATTCCTAAGTATTTTATTATATTGGATGCTTTGTAACCGGGATTATTTTCTTAACCTCTTTTTCAGATAGTATGTTGAAGCAGGATGTGGCAGTCTTTGCATCATACTACCCAGAACAGTGTACAATTTAAAACTTATGAATTGCTTATTTCAGGATTTCTATTTAGTATTTTAGGACCAGAGTTGGCCATGCACAACTGAAACCTTAGAAAATGAAGCCACGGCTAAAGGAGGACTACTGTATACGTCTATCCTTATGGCAGTACCACACCGTTTTGAGTACTGCAGCTGTGGTAATTTTTGAAATTGTAAAATGTAAGTCTTCCAATGATGTTCTTGATAAGAATTGCACTGATCTAATGACCTGTTTGGGCAGCATGCCATTTAAAATATATTTAGCCTTTTATTTCATGAATACAGACTCTATATTTATTTATTTAGGTCTTCAGTGCCTTTGGGAAATGTATGACTTACAAATCATTGATTATTTTTTTTTCTATGACACTCTAAATAGAACTTTTTGTAAATTTTATTTTTGGATTATTCATCATCAGTGTACAGAAATACAACCAATTGTTATGTGTTAAGCATGCATTCAGCAATATTGCTGCTTTCATTTATTAGGTTTCATGGTTTCTTGGTGGATGCTTTGAACTTTTTTGCATACTATATGTTGTCTGCTAACAGTTTTACCGATTCCTTTTAAATTTAAATGGCTTTTATTTCTATTTCTTGCTTACTTTCTTTGTCTAGAACTCCAAGTACAGCACGAGTAGAAACGACAATAGCTGCACCTGTCTTGTTCCTGATCTTACAGAAAAACTTTTGCCCTTTCAGTATTGAGTACAATATTGCACTAAGCTTTTCAAAGTACCACTTTTTGGATTAGTTGATATGCTGTGTTTTCATTTTCATGTATCCCAAAGTATTCTGTAATTTCTCTTGTAATGTCTCCTTTGACTAATCTATATATTGTATAATACAACAATACGTCTTTCTGAAAAAAAAAAAAGGCAAAATTTTGAGGACAATAAGAAGATTCATGGTTGCCATGGGCTTAGGGGAGAAAGAGGATGAAAAGAATGAAGGGAGGATGAACAGAAAATTGAAGGGTTAAAAGTATGTCATTTACTATTCACATCATTGTGAGATTTCTAGTTTCCTTCTGTTATTGATTTCTAGTTCCATTCCATTGTGATTAGAGAAGATACTTTATATAAAGTCAGTCTTTTAAATTTATTGAGACTTCTTATGTGACCCAACATATGGACTACCCTGGAGAACGGTGCACATGCACTTGAGAAAAAGAAATGAGCATTTTGCTGTTTTAAGGTAAAATGTCCTTTATAAATCAGTCATGTTTGTTTACAGTGTTGTTCAAAATCTCTATTTTCTTATTGGTTTTATGTCTAAATTCTTCTATTATTGAAATGGGGTAGGAGGTCTCTAACTACTCTTGTAGAAACAATTATTTCTCCTTTTGTTCTATCAGTTTTTGCTTCATAAACGTTGGGAATCTGATGTTAGGTGTGCATAGGTCTATATTGCTAAATCTTCCTCATTAATTGCCCCTTTTATTTACACATAATATCCTTCTTTGCCTCTTAGTTTTTTCCTGAAATTGTATGTTGTCTGATATTTGTGTGCATAGGATATATTTTTTCTTTCTTTCCTTTCTCCTTATTTGAGTATTTGGTACTAAAGTGAATCTCTTACAGACATATTATAGTTGAATCAGGTTTTTTATTATTTTTGCAATCACTGTCTCTTAATAGAAGGTTTTTAATTATTTACATTTAAAGTAATTACTGATAGAAAGGACTTCCTTCTGCCACTCTGCTATGTTTTCTATATGCCATATTTTAAAGGTCTATTGTTGGCCAGGCACGGTGGCTCATGCCTGTAATCCCAGCACTTTGGGAAGCCGAGGCAGGTGGATCACCTGAGGTCAGGAGTTTGAGACCAGCCTGACCAATATGGAGAAACCTCATCTCTACTAAAAAATTTTTTAAAAAAATTAGCTGGGTGTGGTGGCACATGCCTGTAATCCCAGCTACTCAGGAGGCTGAGGCAGAAGAATCACTTGAACTCAGGAGGCGGAGGTCGTGGTGAGCCAAGATTGCGCCATTGCACTCCAGCCTGGGCAACAAGAGCGAAACTCTGTCTCAAAATAAATAAGTAAATAAAATAAAAATAAAATAAAAGTTTGTAGTTTATATCAAGATTTAGTCTTTCTGGCATACAATTGTATGGATTTTGATAAATACATAATGTCACATAGCCGTTATTATCACCAGAAAGATTTTACTGCCCTTAAAATGATATGTGCTTCATCTGTCCATACATCTTCCTTTCCTTCCCTAAACCCATGACAAAAACGGGTATTTTTTCTTTCTCCATTGTTTTGCCTTTTTCAAAAAGACATATAATTGGATCATACAATATGGAGCCTTGGTAGATCACTTTCTCTCACTTAGCAATACATCTTCATAGGTTTGCTACATCCTTTTTTTGGTTTTCTAGGTGATTTCTATTTTGTCACTAAACGGCCTTTTATATTATCCAGTCACTTAGAGAAGGTCATCATAGTGGCTTTTAGTCTTTGGTAAATGCATATAAAGCTGCTATACATATTTTCATTCTGGTTTTTGTGTGGACATAATATATCATGCTGTTCAGATAAACACTTAAGAGAGGGATGACTGCATTATGTCATGGAATACTTACCTTGGGCTGCTTTAACGATGTTCCATAAAGATGAAAAAAAGAGCAATTTATTATCTCACAGTCCTGATGCCTTGAAGTCCCAAATCAAAGTGTCAGCAAGATTGGTTCCTTCTGAGGGATCTGAGGGAGAATCAGTCCATGCTAGCTCTATCCGTGTTGTTACAAGAGACACGGTTTCATTATTTTTAATGACTGCGTGTTATTCCATGGTGTATGTACCACATTTTTGTTATTCAGTCAACCGATAACTTGTAGGTTAGTTCTATGACTTTGCCTTTGCTGTTGTAAATAGTGCTGGGATGAACGTAGGAGTGCAGGTGTCTTTTAAAATATAATGATTTATTTTCCTTTGAGTGGATTTATTTTCCTTTTAGTTGTTTGAGAAATCTCCATACTTTTTTCCATAGAGGTTGAATTAATTTACATTCCCACAAATAACATATTACCATTCCCTTTTCTGTACATCCACATCAACATGTTTTTTAAAAAAACTTTCTAATTCGCATTCAGACTACTGTAAGATGATATCTCACTGAGGTTTTAATTTGTATTTTTCTGATGATTAGTGATTTTGAGCATTTTTTCATGTGTTTGTTGGTATTTCTTCTTTTGAGAAATGCCTGTTAATGTCCTTTGCTAAGTTTTCAATGGTGGTGTTTCTTTCTTTTTGAGTTGGATTCCTTGTAGATTCTGGCTACTAGTACTTTGTCAGATGCATAATTTGCAAATATTTTCTCTCATTATGCAGGTTTCTGGTTAATCTGTTGATTATTTCTTTTGTGGTGCTGAAGTTTTTAGATTAATTAAGTCCCTTTTGTCTGTTTTGTGACTTATTGAATTTGCTTTTTGTGTCTTCACCATTAATTCTTTGTCTAGGCAAATGTCCAGAAGAGTTTTCTCTAGGGTTTTTTCCCCCTAGGATTTCTATAATTTCAGGTGTTACAGTGAAGTTTTGGGGCTCATTGAATTTGCTTTTTGTGTCTTCACCATTAATTCTTTGTCTAGACAAATGTCCAGAAGAGTTTTCTCTAGGGTTTTTTCCCCCTAGGATTTCTGTAATTTCAGGTGTTACAGTGAAGTCTTTAACCCATCTTGAGTTGAGTCTTGCATATGG
The DNA here is from genome assembly GCA_963574635.1 of Cheracebus regulus. Lineage (NCBI taxonomy): Eukaryota > Metazoa > Chordata > Mammalia > Primates > Pitheciidae > Cheracebus > Cheracebus regulus. Next base: position 37,787 of record CAUYQU010019372.1, on the reverse strand, counting down.
TGAGAAATAAGGGTCCAGTTTCATTCTTCTGATTATAGCCAGCCAATTTTTCCAGCACCATTTATTGAATAGGGAGTCTTTATCGTATTGTTAATTTTTGATAGCTTTGTTGAAGATCAGTCAATTGCAGGTATGTGGCTTTATTTCTGCATTCTCCATTCTGTTCCACTGATCTATGTGTTCATTTTTGTACTGGTCCCATGCTGTTTTAGTTACTATAGACTTGTAGTGTAATTTGAAGTCAGGTAATGTGATGCTTCTAGATCTGTTCTTTTTGCTTAGGATTGCTTTGGCGATTTGGGTTCCTTTTTGGGTCCATGTGAACTTTAGGATTTTTTCTAATTCTGTAAAGAATTATGTTGGTATTTTGATAGAGATGGCATTGGACCTGTAGCTTGCTCTAGGTAGTATGGTCATTTTAATGATATTGACTATTCCAACCCATGATCATGGGATAGTTTTCCATTTGTTTGTGTCATCTGCAATTTCTTTCATTACTGTTTTGTGATTCTTCTTGAAGAGATTTTTCACCTACTTGGTTAGATGTATTCCGAGATAATTTTTTTCTTTTCTTTTTCTTTCTTTCTTTTTTTTTTTTGAGAAGTAGTCTCACTCTGTCGTCCAGGCTGGAGTGCAGTGGCATGATCTCGGCTCACTGAAACCTCCGCTTCTCAGGTTCAAGCAATTCCCTGCCTCAACCTCCCCAGTAGTTGAGATTACAGGTGCCCACCACCACGCCCGGCTAATTTTTGTATTTTTAGTGAAGATGGGGTTTCCCCATCTTGGCCAGGCTGTTCTTGAACTCCTGACCTTGTGGTCCACCCAAAGTGCTGGGATTATAGGTGTGAGCCACCATGTCTGGCTCAAGATGTATTCTGAGATATTTTTTTCTTATAGCTATTGCAAATGGGGGAGAGTTATTGATTTGGTTCTCAGTTTGAATGTTATTTATGTATAGGAATGTAACTTATTTTTGCATGTTGAGTTTGTATTGTGAAGCTTTACTGAAGACATTTTTCAAGTCTAGGTGACTTCTTACATTTTGACCACTATAATCCCACCCTGAATACCCTAGGGCCAGTACTAGACAACTGAGGACATCACCCTTGCCCCACATATTGCTAAGATTTTTCAAACTGGTGAATCCTGAGATAGTTTATACTGCTTCATAAGTTCCTTCCTATAGAAATCACAATACACGTTTATGCCCTCATCTCTCTCTCTCCCCCTCTGCCTCCTGACTGCCTAATGTGCTTCCCGTGCCTCCATAGCATGGTATGTTTTTCCTCTTGAGATTTGTTAGTACAAAGAACACTCTTTTCAATGGCAGTCACCTCCTAATGTGTTGGCCATGTCATACCTAAATAATATTAAAATGTAAGTTTCAAAACAAGGGCTTGTAAAGCACAAAACTAGACAACCAAGAGCAAGGATGTCTAGAGCAGGACAAGCGGACAGACGAACACTTACTGTAAAGATCTGTGTATTACACATTAACAACCACCAGGAATCAATGATGATGGACAAGACACTGGACATCCAAAAAGAAGAAAACAAGTCGACATTAATCAGCCTTCATCACCATACCTGGAGAAGTAACTGTGCAGCACAAGGCAGAGGACAGTGGTAGACATGAAAATGCAGCACTCAGATCTCCTACTGCTTTGAGGTGAGTAATTGATGGACACCCTCAGCTACTGTCCTCTTCATCTGCCACCATGTCTGTGCAGAGGCCATGCTTCCCTCAGGTTGATCCCAGTCAATAACTGATTGCTGCTTGACTATTAAGGCAAGCCCATTTTGAGACATGGGTCTCCTCTGATGGGTGACATTAGTTCAAGCCTTGTGTTTCAGCATTTGTCAGTGCTGTACTTCATTCTGAGTCTCTTCCTCCACAAGCCTCCTTTCTTTACTCCTTCCTCAGAGCAGTCAGTCCTGGATCACATTCTGATGTTGTTCTTGCCACTTGGGCTACCTGCCATTTCCCCTCACAGATATTGTTCCCTGTACATTCTTGATTATCTAATCTTGTGTAGGCATCTGCTTTCCAGAGGTTCCAAACTAACTAACTATAGTTTTGGTTTGAATAGTTGAGGAAATGACAGGAAATGAGTAGAGATGAGGATGAAAATAATGAAAAGAAAGGACATTTTTTTCTTTCCTAATAGATGTTACTAACGAATGAACATTGTAATTAGATTCCATTAGAAAACATTACATAGAGTAAGATACCCACTTGATTTAAATGACATTTGTCATATACCTAAATTTTTATCTCTTGAAACTATGTAATGATGATAATAATATTAGATGTCAATTTGAAACATGCTCGGGAAAAAGTAGTTTTTCAAAATGTTACTTGTCAGAGATAAATAAAGTGTTGGAAAATCACTTTTCCAGACCTCTGCTACCTTTGTGAGAGTTAAGGAAGAATGAGGCACACAGTTATAAATTTGGACTATTCATGGCTAATTACACTTCGTTATTAGATAGATCTAGGGCCCAGCTCCCAAGCAAAGACTCAAGAGAGGTAAGCTGAACCACAGGGATTTTGTTCTCTTAATTTAGGTGGCCCAAGTTTTAGGAATGAAAGTACCTAGATCTAAAGTACCTCTTGCTCAATTTCCAACACTAAGTTCCAAATCCAATCACAGATCATACTACTCCAACACTTGGAAAGGCCACCAGCAGTAGTACCAGAAAAACTGGCTTGCTCTTCCATTATAGGATTAATCGGTGTGCCATTCATAGGATGCAAACAGAGAATTTAACTCCAAAATGCATTTGGAATCTGACCAACAGAGAATCTGAGTGTCAGGAGATCTTGAAAGAAACAAGTATATCAGAAAAATACAATTGCGGGAATTGATGAAACTAAGTATGAAACAGTAACTCTGTCCTTTTTACAGTTCCTAAGGGACTGTGCAACATGGCTGAGTAGAGAGAGAGCAAGAGATCAATCCAGCAGACTTACAGATTTTCATGGAGTTTTAAATATACAACGCTTTATTCTTTCTCTTGTTATCATGGTAAGAAACATTTAACTCTTGCTAAAAGGAAGTCCTGGGCCTGAGCAATCGTGGATGACATGGAGACCAGTTATCCCAGTCTGAGCCTGTAGCACCTCTGTCTCCTCAGTCCTGGTTAAGAAGGGATTTCCACCTTGGGAGAGAACAGAAAACCAGAGATATACGAAGGGGCAAAATGTACAAGGCACATGGTTTTTTGTCCCAGGGCCACTGTGGTGTGCTTCCTGTTAGGTATTCCCCTCACAAGAACACTGGCATGTGCTGCCAAGGAGTCAGGGAATGGGGATCAGTGATTCTAGGCAAGGCATCCTAAGGAAATTTGAAATTATAAACTCTTACTTCACAATGTAAATGTAAAGAGAAAAGTGTTTCATGATTGTAAACTGTAAGAAAAAGGATTTGAAAATGAATTAAAATCCAGTAACTATTGAGTACCTTAGAGATAATCTTGTTGAAATGTTGACATTATAGAGTGTTATAGAGAGGAGAAGAGTGATGCCCATTATGTGAAATGGAAGGTACCTATCTGAGCAAACAAGTCTGTTGAGCCTCCTCCTTCACTTTAGAGAGGCAAATCCGTAGACCCACCCTACTTAAAAACTGCTCACTAGGATTGCTAAAGGCATGGGCAGTTCTCAGCTCCCTCTAAGACAAATGCTTCTGAGGGAAGGATTTATGGGCAACAGGAAGAATGGCAGATCTAGGGCTCCTCACCTCAATCCAAAACCCACCAGGGCTCCATACACTGATGTCAACAGTTGTAGCAACACTTCTTGTCCCTCTTGCAACTCCTATCGCGCCAGCACATAGGTAAGAGGGTGAAAGGGCACTCAAGCTCAAACTCTGGGCAATATCCCGGTTTCTGTGCAGCTGGAAAAAAATGCCATTGGTCAGGAGGCTGAGGCGGGAGAATCACTTGAATCCAGGAGGCAGAGGTTGCAATGAGCTGAGATCGTGCCACTGCACTACAGCCTGGGCGACAGAACGAGACTCCATCAAAAAATAAAAAAGCCATAGGGTGATGGGCACCAAAGTGTGATTTCCAGGCATTAGGGCCAGGTCACCCCATGGACTCTTCAGAGGAAACGCTCCCAGCCCCAACAGCACCCAGGGTCGCCAATGCCCTACCCACACTCCTCAGGATTCCAGGCTGGGCCATGCAGAGGCAAAGGATGGTCACAGAAAATAGAGTGAGGCTGCTCAGCTTCATAATGCAAGAAAACGGTGTGGGGGCACCTGGAGGCTAGACCTGCCTATGTGAGCTCTGGCGCGGCTCCACGAACAGACGGCGCTGTGGCTCACGGGACTGGAGGTAAGAGGAGCCTCCGCTTGACCCGGAAGCACCATCTGTTTCCTTTCATCTCCCGGAAGAGACAATGTGAAACAGATGGGGTGTCACTTGGAGAGCCCTCATGGACTGCTCCTCTTCAGGGTGTTGCAGGACTGTCCTCGCTCTTCATCATTCTTACTTTATCCAGCAGATTTTGAGGCAGTAGAATGCCATTGTCTTTCCCAGAGCCTGCATCAGGTCTGACCAACTCCCCTCTTCTCACTGTGTATCCGGAATAATTGAAACCTACCTCTCTAAGCATTTGAGGTGTTTACTTTTACCACATTAACATTAAAACACACGAGACACAAAGACAAAGCAAGATAATGTGGTAGTCACAAGAAAATTTCTAGATTTATGAAAAACGTATTTTTTGTGCACCATAGACCTCAAGTTAAACTTGTGAAAAAAAATTATCTCCTTTAATTCATGTCTTAATGTTTCCATGACTGTGTAAAAACTTCATTACTTGATAAAGTCAAAACACCATCTTGAGGCCATTTTGGAATGTTAACTCCAGGCCAAATACATCTTCATCCTGTCTCTGTACTCCTCTCTCTGTTCTACTTGCTTGGTAGCTAAGAGCATATAAGATTTTAGCAACAGTAAGAAATAGGTTTACTAATGAATGTGGGAGAATTGGGACCTGATATGAAAGACAGAGAGACGATGAGGAAAAAGCCCTGTGGGGCAGGCACTATATTTAACACCTTTCTTCTAGCACAACCTTCAGGCTGCCTCTATACCTTGCATGTTTATATTGTTCAACTCTGCTGTTCTCTTCTAGCTCTGATTGGCATGTCCTCACTGAGTTCCAGTCCAAATTTCCAAAAGCAGAATCCTTTCCAATGGGTTTAATGTGCCAAAATCTTAAAGTGTTGGCACTTTTATTCTCAAGATGTTTGTTTTAGCCTACACACTAACACAGGATGATTCTATTTCCAAAGCAGTTTAATATCGCTGCAATTTTATGGTAACAAAACATGACAGGGATATTACATGAAAGGAAAACAATGTGCCAATCTTGCCATAAACATTAAGGCAAAAGTCCTGAACAAAATATTACTTAGTGAATATTTTCATATATAAAAATGGTGATACATCATGCACAAGTCAGATTTTGTGTCAACAATGTATGGTTGTTTTAACATTTCAAATTAAGTCAGTAGAATACTTCTCATTAATAGAATACAGGGGGAGCTGGTATGATTATCTCTGTATTGGCCATAGAATGTGAAAAAAATCACTTGTCTCTTCATGATAAAAGAGAAAATAAGGACATAGAATTAAAAGTTCACCTATTTAATTTGATAGCAAGTCTCCACAATTGCAACAGAGGAACTACTTTCACAATGGCAGAGTAAATCTGCTCTTCAATAAAAGTAGTGAGAATCTGTGTTGAGTATCCATTATGTAACATGTTTGGGAGCAGAAGTGTTTTGGATTTTTCAGATTTTTAAAAATCTTTTCATACATATAATGATGTATCTTGGGGATGGGATCCAAGTGCAAATGCAAAATTTATCTATGTATCACATACACCTTATATACATAGAATATTTTTAGTAGTTTCCTGCATGAAACAAAGGTTGTGTACATTAAGCCAACAGAAGGAAAGCTGTCACTATCTCAGCCACGCGTGTGATCACTTTGTGGTCATTTGACATCACCATCTTTCCTGATTCTGAATTATATGCTACCACGAAGCAATTAATTCTTACAGTTTTTTACACATAAGTACTTAACAGTTAAAAATTTGGCATACTATTAATACAGTGCAAATAATGTGTTCAGAGTGTTTAAGCAGCACAGTAGCACAACTAGAATATCTGAATCAGCTGTTAATCATCAGCAGCGACATAGTAGCAGGTTTTGATCTCCACCTACAATGCTGTGTTCTGGTTAAAAGGTTATTGCACTCCATATTTTATTTTTTTAAGGTTAGAAGAGACATCAGAAATAGTTGAGGGACCAGAAAACTAGTCCTCCAAGGATAAAGAGATATTGTGCTGGATAATTTAAAAAAATTTTTTTCCAGAGTCACCTGTCTCTTTTGTCCTAGAAGTCTCTCTCTGAATTTTTTAACTGACATGACTTTTTTCCTTAAGAATGCATGCTGCTAATAAACCCATCATGTATTTTCACCATGTCGTCTACAGGCACTTTTTCTGCGGGGTTCATAGTGTCATTTTCATCATTTTGAACCTGCATTTTGAGTGAGACCAATCACATCAAATCAGGAGTGATGTTTTCCACTTGTGACTTCAGGTTGGCCCTCAAAGACTTTAGGATTTTGGAGTATTTTGGATTTAGTTTTTTGGTTAGGGTTTCTCAACCTGTACTCACAAATGTAAAAACCTACTTTTTTCAAGTAAGTCAATCCCATCTGCAATAACTAAAAAAAAACCCTAAGGATACATCAATGACAAAGACAAAGAGAAATTCTTGGAAGCAGCAAGAGATAAGTAACTCAAAATGACAAATAAGCTTAACAACTGATTTATCATTAGAACCATGCAAACCAAAAGATAGTAAGAGAACATATTAAAAGTGATGAAAGAAATATCTATCTACCAAGAATTCTGTATCTTGGCAAATCTATCCTTCACAAGTTAGGGAAAAATTAAGACACTCCCAGATATATAAATACCTCATGTTTTTCACCATTAGACTTCTCGTACATAAAATACTGACATGATGGTATATGTAGAAAACGTATAAGAATCTACATAACCCCAAAATATTATTAGAGCTAGTAAACTCATCAAGGTGCAGGACAAAATATCAACCTATACCTCTCAATTGCATCATGAAAAAAATCCATTTACAATAGCATCAAAAATAATGAAATACATAGGAATATATTTAAGAAAATAACGGCAAAACTTGTACACTTAAAACAACAAATCCTGATCAAAGAAATTAAAGAAGACATAAAAATAGAGAACCATTCCATGTTTGTGGATTGAAGACTCAATATTGCTAGGCAGGCAATTTTCCATATTTTACCTAAAAACTCAATGGAATTCTTATAGAATTCCAATGACTTTTTGTAGAAATTGACATGTTAATCCTAAAATTCATGTGTAAATGCATAGGACCCAGAATAGCCACCAAAATCTTGAAAAAGAGTGCAAATTTAGAAGACTCATACTTCCTTATTTCAACACTTACTACAAAGCTACAGTTTCAAGACAGTGTGGTACTAGCATAAGTTTAGACACATATATCAAAGGAATAGAATAGAATAACAAATGTGGAGACTCAAACAATGGAATACTATTCAGCAATAAAATGAACTGCTGATACATACAAAACAGAATGAATCTCAAAAACATTGAATAACAATCATACACCAAAGGTAATGTTGTTACATAATTTCATTATATAAGGATTAAAAACAGGTGAGTTATGAGTTTCTAGAAGTCAGGATAACATTTGCCCGAAAGGACTGGGACTGAATTTGAAAGGAGCATAAGGCAAGATGAATGTTCCATATGTTCATCTAGGCATTGTGCAATCACATGTATGTGTTTGTCAAATCTCATTTAAGCAAATACATAAGATCTGTGCTTTTCTTTATATGTGTTTCACCTCCATTTCAAAGAAGACATAATAAAACATTGTTTTATTATGATTACTTCCAAATTTGTTGCTCTGGCGCCTTTTTAAAGCACTGGGGCTGAGATAATCTCATTCGATATCTCTAAACACCTCTGTAAGATGGTTTTTTAATCCCCACATTAAGATGAAGGAACTCTGCATCAGAGACCCCACTTCCCAAGACTATGCAAGCCATGGGAACCATAGTTCATGAAAATTGTACCACAGCACACAGCATTTATAACTCTGGCTCTCTTGCTTATTTGCATGTTAATTTAGGTTTCCTTCCCTGCACAATCAGCAATATGTCAGGGAAACTGTTGAACGTATGTCTCTCCACATATGGAGAACAGAATCTATTAAGGAGACTGTAGCAGGTAATTCTAGTTTTCCTAATGCTAAGGCCTAAGCCCATCATAGCCTCTCCTCTTTAACTGCTAGGCTGGTGAAATAAGGCAGATGACTGAGCACAGGGCCTCTGTGCTCTTAGGAATGATTCAGTGGAGAGAGACAGGATTCTTATGACACTATGACCAAGTCTCTTATCACACACATGCAGGCAATATTTACACCTCATAGAGAAGATTCTTTTCTTTCTTTCTTTCTTTTTCTTTCTTCCTCCTTTCTTTCTCTTTCTTCCTTCTTTTCTTTTTCTTTCTTTCCTTTCTTTCTGTCTCCTCTCTTTCTCTCTTCTCCCTCTCATTCCCTCTCTCTCTCTTTCTTTTTAAGTTAGCTCTACAATATTGAGTCAGCATATATTATGAAGCTAACTGTGTCAAAGTTTTCCAGGTGCAGATGTGGGACTTAAGCTTGTGGGGGAGAAAATATTCGATTAAAGATATACTAGTTCTTACAACAGAGCTAGAATGGAATCCAGATTTCTTATTCCCAGGCTAGCAGTTTTCCTATTCCTCTCTGTTGGCTTCTTCTCCTGGATATTTGGCTTTCCCTGGAAGCATCCTTAGAATAGAGGGCAAAGGGATGTAAAAGGAATAGCATTTCTATTATTAACACACCATCTGCCCCAAGACTCTAGCCTAGTCCTCTGATCTTTCCATCCACAGATGACATTTTTAAATCCGCTCTCTCTTGCTGAAGTGGTGGAGACGACATATCACTCTTTGGTGTAATTGCTTCTAAATGAATGCTGAAGGAGTAGGATAATTCTTCAGCTAAGTGAAGGGATGTGTTGCTATGGACTTGTGGAATATTCATGGCACTAGTAGATCAGGGACTTTTCCAGGGCTTGTGGCAATACATTTTCTCTGTTCTTTCTGTGATTCTGTTAGATTCTGGGGTCCTATTAGTACAGAGGTCATAAGAGACTTTAGGGTTGGCATCAGGAGGTAGATGTGTGCCTGGCAGGGTAACAACACCCTGTTTTTAGTGTTGGATTTCTATCAATACACCTAGAAATGTGGATTTGATTGCTATTCTCCCTAATGCTTCAAAAATATCCCATTTTTTTCTTCCAAAATTATTTTTATCAGAAGTGCCCTCAGTCCCTTGAACCACTAAGAATTCAGAAATTACTGGAGCCAAAAGCAGGTAAAGCAGAAAATGATCTCTTTATTGGAAGTTTGAAGGACTCTAGGTTTAGAAAGCCTAATGCAAGGAAGCATGAGAAGCTGGTGTCATCCACAGACCAAGGATCTGGGACCACATGGAAATCTGGATCTCAGAAACATCATAGACTTCACTGAGGTCAGGTGACACCTAAAGAAAGAAAAGACAACCAGATATGTGTGAGGACAGTGGAGAGTGGGGGTGAGCATGGGACCCTTGTCTCCTTTAGCTCCAATGGCACCAGCCCCCTGATGATGAGGATACCAGGCCACTAGTTATCAGCTGGGACCATTGTTTCTGCTACTTCCCTCTCTTCAGGTACAGTGTTACTTATTGCAAAGGGGCACGGAAGAACCATTTTCCCAATCTGGGTCAAAGTTTTCCTCTCCTGACATTGCAAGAGTCCAGTTAACACCTGAGGTCTCTCACCATCTCCTGTGCCTGCCTTTCCACTTCCCTTTTCACAACCTGAACAGGAATCTTTTCTACTCATATCTTTCTGGTATAATGAGAGAGTGGACTGCTAGTCTTTGGGCTTGTGGTCTCTGAAGGAGCATAGATGAACTCTAACAGGATGCAAGAACTTTCATGTGTATGCATAAATAAAATATTAACTTCTGTAATATTTCATACTATATGAGAAAGAAATTCAGGTTTACTAAAGTATAAGCATTGATAAGTGTATGCCATAAACTCATAAGTATGCATATTTAGTAATGCATGTGCAAAAAAACCTTTAGCAGGCAGGCATATCTAAAAATATTATTGAAGAATACTCAAGAACAGGAATTCTAGGACCCAGTGATAGTCCAAGCATCCTTTCCTGCTACTACCAGGTCCTCTACTCACTAGGAAATGGTGCTTATCCTCCCACCACTTGTAATACAGCGCTTCTATTGATATGAACAAAGGTTACCAGTCCTACCATGTTCCTGGAGAGTCCCCAACTTTGGGCCAGGTACCTCTCCTATTTGGTAAGAAAAGCAAACTTACCTTGCTATTGGTTCAGCTTTTCAAGTGGTTGCTAAATGATAAGTCTATTTCGGTCTTGATCATGATGTGCCAAATGATGATCATGGCTAACTTTGTGCTCTATAATTACAATATTATGTGCTCCACTGGATTCCTCTTGGTGTCTGCCTTTTTGGTCATGACTGAGTAGGTCTTTTTCTCTATCTGCACATTGGCCAGACTTTCCTTTTGCATCTTGGCCAGACTGTTGATCTTGACTAGGAGTTGTTATCTGTTTTCGAGGCTTGTCATGTATTTTATCTTCAGTTTTGTTACAAGTACTGCCTTTGGATACACCTTTCTGTGTGCCCTTTTCTCCATGGTTAGGTTGTCTTTCTTCTGTACCTGAAGATTGGGATGATGTTTTATTTGCCTTATGGCCATTTTGTTGACTAGGAGTTGTTACCTGTTTTTGAGACTTGTCATGTATTTTATCTTCAGTTTGGTTAGAAGTACTGCCTTTGGATGCATCTTTCTGTATCTCCTTTTCTCCATGATTAAGTGGTCTTTCATCTGTACTTGGACATTGGCATGACCTGTTATGTGCCTTCTGGCTGTGCTCTTGATCTCGATTGGGATTTCTTGTCTCATTTTGATTCTTAGAAAAAACATCTTTGGATCCATGTTGGAGTCTGTCGTCTTGTACAGAACAGAGTGGAGTTTGTACTTTACTTGAATGTTTCTGTCTCGTTTCATTCACATTTGGGGAACTCCCTTTATTCTGAAGAGAATTTTGAGTCTCAGGTTGTTTGTTAGGTACTGGATCTTCAGTTTGGAGAACACAACTGCTTTGGGATCCACCTTGTGTTCTATTTTTTTGTGCACCAGAGACTGAATCTTGTTCGTTAACTCGTCCAGGAACCAGTAGCCCTTCTTTTGTGTTTGAATCTTGACAGGATATTCCCTTTCCAGATGTGCTATTTCCCTGATCTTGAGAAGGATTTTGTGTCCCATGAGGAGCATGGCCTCCTTTATGGTGTATAACTACCACGTGAAAATCACCTTTTGATTCACCATGCCCTCTGCCTTCTTGCTTATGATTGAATGGTTCTTGACTTCCACCTGGATGTTTTTCTGATTTTGTCATTTTATTTTGGGCATTCAAGTCATATTGCTTACTTGTTCGGGTCTGGTCATGATCATGGACGTCTACATGATATGTGTGTTCAATAGAAACACTGCCTCTGGATTCAGCATGCTGTTTGTCTTTTCGTGCAGAATACTGCTGGCCCTTTTGTCCATGTGGAAATTGGGAAGGTTCACTTGGTAATCGGCCTTTTGATCCACCTGGTGATTGATAATAGAAATGTATGCATTCATTATCTCCAAAGCTCCCTTGCAATGCCTACCTCCCACCCTTTCCCAGCAAACTACTGATGTTTCTAGAAAGGCTGAAGCTTTGGATGGAGAAAACCAATTCTCTTCAACGAGAAGAATCTGTGCCTGAACAGGTTAATGTTTGCACCCTGAATACCCTTAGAGGCCGTTCCATCTGAGCAGCTTTCCCCAAGGCTTACCCTCTGCCCTTACCTTTTCGTCCCATCACAGCTGCTTGCTTCTCCAGGATGAGGAGCAGGGAAAGTACGAAGAAGATGGTGGGCTTCATCTTGCTTGGAAAACCTTGTCTGAGAGCCGAGTGGACCTTGTCATTTATATTTTCCTTGAGTGCGTGGGTGCCACGGGTGGAGCTGAAATTTCAAAAGGCACTGCCTTTTCCTAGCTTATCAGTAAATGGAAACTTCCTCACCCCTGCTGAGTATGAGATAGTCAATGTCCCCAGCGACATAATGTCAAAGGCATTTTCTTTCTTCTGGAAGCCCCAGCAAATTTTTATGAGTCCTTGTAGTTTATCATGCCAGATTACTTGCATTTTGTGGAAGTTTAGACAAAAGTAGGAAAGAGACTAACTTCAGGTTACGAAGTAATTGGTTTCTGAGAATGCCTTTATACTCTAAATGTGAGTTTCCCTTTATGGTAGAATAATTTAAATATTCTATTTTAGATAGAACTCTGTACTTTATTTTTGTTTTAAAAATGATCTTGAGACACATTCTATTTTACCTAAGAATGAGCAATCATAGATGTTGGATGACATAGAATATAATGAAATATTATGGAATCCAAAGAAGGAAATTTTAAACAAGTAAATGGGGCATACCAATGTCAAATATGTCTGTCAGTTCATCACAATAAAGACTGACATGTGTCCAAAGTTTTTCTTAGTTGTTGCTAGTAATGTTAATGAAAGAGAAATACAATTGTGTTGGGTTTTCAGTTGAAGGATGGAGACCAGCTATAACCTTCTCAGGAAGTCTGAATTCATGGTGGAATGAGAGCTGAGGCTGTATCTAGAGGGTGAGGTAAGCTCCGGATATGTTTTCAAAGGATGAGAGAATTGTAACATGTTTTCATAGTGATAGGAACAACTGTTAGAAAAAGAGTAAAAATGCTGGTTTCTAAATTGGGTTTTCTTCATGAAATTTACCTCAACAGCAGAATGTATTTTTTTTTAATTAAAAAAAGTTTCTACTTCAGTAGTAAACAGCTATATCCCCCAACAGGCTGTGAGAAATATTTGACACCATCAGTGAATTAAATAATATGCAGTGAATGGACATGAAGCTAAAATTCCCACCATTGGTAGAAGCATAGATTTTTCCAGTTGTGATGACATCCTGAAGAGTCCAAAGAAACTTACTTTACTTTGAGTCATAAAGACTTTGTTATGAGCAGACCACAGGAGAAGAAGAAAGCATCCCAACAGTGTCCCTGTGTACATTCGTAACTCCTTGGAGGATAGTTCTGGGGAAAGGATAGCTTGAAAATTTATTTTCAATTACTCTGTATTAAAATCTTAACTTTCCTGTAGGCAATGCTCTATGGAATGGGGTAAGGAAAGGCCAGCCATGGAAAAAAGTGCTATGCTTCCAGACATAAATCATGTGAGCTGCATGGTTTCTCCATCAGCCACTCTGAGATCTTACCAAATTTATCTGTTTGCCTCAAAGGCAGTAAGTAGTTCCTTACTGCAGAAACTCAACAGAGTAGGGTGATGTTGCCCTGAACTAAAATTGATTGCCCCAGCAACATAATGTCAACAGCATTTTGTCAAAGGCATTAGTGTCTGCTAATCACTGTAAGCTTCCAAATCTGGAAACCCTCATTCTCAGTAAATTGACACAAAAACAGAAAACCAAACACCACATGTTCTCACTCATAGGCAGGTGTTGAACAATGAGAACACATGGGCACAGGGAAGGGAACATCACACACTGGGATCCGTTGGGAGATGGGGGGCTAGGGGAGGAACAGTGGGAGTTGGGGAGGTTGGGGAAGGATAACATTGGGAGAAATGCCTGATGTAGGTGACAGAGGGATGGAGGCAGTGAACCACCATGGCATATGTGTACCTATGCAACAATCCTGCAAAATCTGCACATGTACCCCAGAACTTAAAGTATAATTTTAAGAAAAAGAAAAACAAAATACCAGGAACTGTTCTGTTCCAAGCTTACTGATAGAAAATAGAGTCTGAAATGTCAGTCAGATGAAAGAACAAAACTTTCATCTTATCTAGTGTCCAAAAGATACAGATAAAAAAGGAGTCACAATATTTGCAAAAACAAACCAGGAAAATGCAATCCAAGCATAACGTGATTATTATATTCATATTAAAATTGAATTCAATGAAATGTGGGGAAAAAAGCATTTCCAAATGGTAAAGGAATGTATTGATAAAGTTGAAATCAGAAATCAGTGATTTGGAAAGCATAAAAATGGTATGGTGACACATACATCTTAGATGTGGCATTATGATGGGGAAAAGATTAAGTGAACAAATGATTTGTCCTGTTGGAAAAATGAAAAAAAAAATTAAAATGCACAAAATTGGCACAAAAATCAGAGGGTTTTATGCTCATAGGAAAAGAAGAAAACAGGAAGATTTAAATGTATTTTGCTCAATTCTATGGGAAATCACTTTACAACTTAGAAAAGATTCAAATATAGTTATTTTTAGAGAATGAGTAGAAAAACCTGGTAGAGTAGGATTCCCCAGAGATTATACCCATCAAATTACAAACATTATAAACATCAAATTTAATAGTTATTCACACATGATAATATTTTCTCAAAAGCTAAGGAGGCCAGGTGAGATATTACAGAACTGATTATAGCATCATAATTTAAAATACACATTGAGGAGCATATAAAAGACAATTTTGTTTCCTGCATTACCCTTAACCCAACCACAGGTAGCACAGAGAGTTACTTTCTTTTGTGGGGAAGGGAAAGAAGTAAGGCTTGGACTTTTTCATAGAACCCAACACTAGTCTTATAATAGCAAAATTTAGCACTGAGAGGATACCCATAGACCCTGACTTTGGGTGAGTATCTGTGGCCTAAGCAGCTAGACCTGCCCCAGCAGAAGAGAGAAACACATAGTTCCCGTGTGGTGAACTTGTGTTCTTGCTTGCATCACTGGCAGCCAACTACAGCAGCCTTGGATTATGAATAACCATCAGAGATAGGCAGGTATCAGTGAGGAGGAGTTTGGAATACAGTCCATCATTGTGCCAGCCTCTGCAGCCAAAGATTACAAACTGGTGCAGAACTGGCCATGGTGGTCCTGGGTTTATGACATCTCCTTGTGCTACAATGACTGAAACAGTCACAGGTTTACAAACCCAGAACAGATGATCTGCCTAGAATTTCTGGACAGAATTGAGGGACATTCTCAGACAAAGCCAAACTGGAACAAGTACCTACCTTCAATTCAATATCTACATTTAAGTACCTACCTCAATTCAATAAGTACCTACTTCTTCAATGTGCAGACATCAATGCACAATCACAAGGATCAAGAATGATTGGGGAAAACTGATGACACCAAGTGAACAAAATAAAGTACCAAATGAACAAAATAAGATACCATTGATTGGCTCCAAAGACATGGAGATGTATGACCTGCCTGACAAAGAATTTAAAATGGCTATTCTAAGGAAGTTCAAAGAACTTCAATAAAATACAGATAAATAATGAAATGAAATGATGAAAAAAGTAAATGACCAGAAAGAGAGACGTGACAAAGGGTAAAAATGATAACAAAATACCTAATGTTAATGTGGGAGCTGAAAAATACAGTGAATAAAATGAAAAGTGCAATACAGTGCATTAACACCAGAAAGGATGAAGCAGAAGGAATAATCTGTGAGCTTGAATACAGGTTATTTGACAATATATATTCAGAAAAGGAAAAAAGAAAAAATAGAACAAAGGAAACTTATGGGATGTATGGAATAGTATTAAGTGAGCAAAGGGACAATTTACTGGCATTCAAGAGAAGTTAAGAAAGATAAATGGAAAAGTTAAAAAAACTTTATTTAAAAAATAATAACAGAAAACTTTCCAAATATGAAGCATATACTGAAGAATATATATATATATATATATATATATATATATATATATATATATGTCAAAGTACAGGATGGTCAACAGTCACCAATCAGATTCAATTCAAAAAAGACTAGACGTGTAATAATCAAACTGTGAAAGATCAAAGAAATGATCCTGAAGCAGCAAAGGAAAAGAAGCAAATAAAATGTAAAAAAGTTCCAATAAACTTCACATCAGACTTTTTTTTTCTTTTTCAACTTTTATCTCACATTCAGGGAGCAAGTGTGCAAATTTGTTACCTGAGTATATTGCATGATGCTGAAGCTTGGGTGTGAGTTTTCCTTTCACTCTGATACTGGGCACAATACCCAACATTTAGTTTTTCAACGTTTGTCCCCTTTCCTTCCACCTTCTCTCCTCTAGTAGTCTTTAGTGTCTATTAAAGACCATTAGACCACTATCCTCTAGTGTCCGTCTTTATGTCCATGAGTATCTGACATTTATCTCCCCTCTATAACTGAGAACATGTGGTATATAGTTTTGTCTTCCTCCATTAATCCACTTAGGATAATGGCCTCCTGATACATCCATGTTGCTGTAAAGACATAATTTTATTTATTTTGTATGACTGTGTAGTATTCCATGGTATATATATACCACATTTCTTTAATCCACCATTGATGGGCACCTAAGTTGATTCCATGTTTTTGCTATTATGAATAGTGCTACAATCAAATTATATTTCTCAAAGGGAACACTAAAGATAAGAATGGAGTAATATAACCAAAGTAATGAAAAAGAAAAACATCCAAGCATATGATATGATACTCCACAAAGCTGTTCTTCAGAAATGACAGAGAAATAAAACTTTCCTGGGCATGCAAAGATGAGGAAGTATGTCACCATCTGACCTATTTCACAAGAAATGCTAAAGGAGTTCTTCTAGGTAAAAGAAAAGGATGCTAATGAGTATTACAAAATAAAAGGATAGAACTCACTAATAAAAGTAATTACACAGTCAAATTCAGAATTCTGTCATACTCTAATGGTGATGCATACATCACTTCTATCTTTAGTATGAGGGTTAAAAGACAAAACTGTTGAAATTATTAATACTACAATAAATTGTTAATGTCTATGCCATATAAAAGCAGTTCATTGTGACATGAAAATATCAAAATGTGGGGAGGGAAGTAGTGGTAAGGTGTAGTTTTATGTTTTGTAATCAAGTTATTATCAGGTTAAAATCATTTGTGATAGCTATAGAATATTTTTTAAAGCCTCATGTTAGCCACAAAGATAACATTTTAGTAGATGCCCTAAAAATAAAAAACAAGTATCAAAATATACTACTAGAGAAACTAACTTAATCACAGTAGAAGGCAATAAGAGAAAGAAAAAAAGAATCACCAAAACAACTAGAAAACAGTGAAAAGTGGCAGTAGTAAGTCCTTACCTATGAATAATTATCTTGAAGGTGAATAAATTGAATCCACTAATCAAATGCCTCGAGTGAATGAGTGGGAAAAAAAAACAAAATCCATCAATAGGCTTCCTAAAAGAGACAACTATACTGGCAATTACACACATAGCCTGAAAGATAATGGATGGAAAAAACATTCCACACAAGCAGAAACCAAAAGAGAGCAGGAGTAACAATACTTATATCAGATCAAATAGACTTTAAGTCAAAAATGTAAAAAGACATAAAGAAGATCATTATATAGTGCTGAAGAGGTCAATTCAGCAAGACAATACAGCAATTATAAGCATATATGCACCCAAAATCCAAGCACCTAAAGATATAAAAGCAAATATTCTGAAGAGTGAGATCAACTGCATAAAATAGTAGTAGGTGTTTTAGGCCATTTTGCATTGCTATAGAAGAATACCTGAGACTAGATAATGTATACAGAAAAGAGGTTTGTTTGACGCTAAGTTCTGCAGGCTAAGAGGCCTGGTTCCAGCATCTGCTCAGTTTCTGGTGATGCCCTAGAAAGTATTTAATCATGATAGAAGGGAAGGGAAGCTAGTGTATCACATGGTAAAAGAGGGAGCAAGAGAGATGCCAAGGTCTTTTTAAACAACCAGTCCTCATGTGAACTAAAAGAGTGAGAACTCACCGCAGGGATAGCACCAGGCCATTAATGAGGGATCTACCCCCATGACCCAAACACCTCGCACTAGGCTGCACCTCCAACATTGATGGTCACATTTCAACATGAGATTTGGAGGGGCCAGATATCCAAACTATATCATCAGAGAATTTCAAAACTCTGTAATAGCAATGGACAGATAATCCAGAGAGAAAATCTACAAAGAAATATGAGACATAAGCTATACTCCAGACCAAATAGACTTTAAGGGCATATACAAAAAAGTTTATTAAACAACTGCAGAATACATACGCTTCTCAACTGCACATGAAATATTCTCCAAAATAGATTATTATAAGTTAGGCCACAAAACAAGTCTTAACATACTAATAAAGACTGATACTATATCAAGTATCTTTTCTGACTACAATGCTATCAAAATAGAAATCAATAAAAGAAGGAATTTCAGAAAATACACAAGTACATGAGAGTTAAACTACATGCTCCTGAACAACCAACTGGTCAAAGAAGAAATTAAAAAGGAAATGAAACTTTCTTCGAGATAAGCTAAAAACAATGTATCAAAGGCTATGAGATATAGCAAAAATAGTTCTAAAACAGAAAATTACAGCAGTAAGTGCCTACACAAAAAAGAAAAAAAATCTCAAATAAACAACCTAATGTGGCACCACAAGGAATAAGAAAAACAAAAGAGAAAACTAATCTTTTTTTATAATACTAGAAGAAAAGAAATAATAAGGATACAGTAGAAATAATTAAAATGGAGATTGGAAATACCATACAAAAGATCAATAAGACCAAGAGTTGGTTTTTGGAAATGACAAACAAAATCACCAAACTTTTAGCTAGACTAAGTAAAACAAGAGAAAGAAGACTCAAATAAAATCAGAGATGAAAAAGGAGACATTACAGCTGATACCACAGAAATAGAAAGAACCTAAAAGACTCATGAACAACTATATACTAACATTAGATAACCTAGAAGAAACTGATAAATTCCTAGACCCATATAAGCTATCAAGATTTAACTATGAAGAAATAGAAAATTTGGCAGTCAGCAAGATAGCTAACTAGAAACTCATGATGCTCAGCCCTACCAGAGGAAAGGGTCAAGGCAACAGTTAAGATTTGGTTGGAGTGTCAAAGGAAGAGTGCTGGAGTGCATGGGGAGTGGAGATGAACCTGTGGTGATTAGAAGTTCAGGAGGGCAGTGCAGAGGCATCTGGATTCTGCAGCCCTGTCTCCCTCCACCAAGATCAGATCCGTCTGGAGCCAGGGAGGGTCTTCCTGTTGCAGGGAAAATGTAAAAAGTTCCCCACCAGTCATCTCGTGACTGCAAACATATACTGTCCTTACAACAGCAGACTCCTACAGTCTTTTAAAGTCCTGAGCCCAGTTCAGAGAGCTGCTGGGAATTCACACAGGTGTACTGCTCTGCATTCGGGTCACAAGGGGTGCACTGCCCACATCCCACCCACCCACTTGGGCCAAGCTGCAGCAGCACAATCCCATCTTGATAATAGAGCCCCCTCTGGAGTGTAGCCTCCTCTGGGAACTTCTGACAACTACACATCACCAGCATTAGGGCTCCATTCTCATTATGCCAAGCTCATATAGTGGCTGAACTCCACAACTCTAGCTGTGCAGAGTTTGAGCCCAGGATTGGCTGTGACTCTGTTCTGGCACAGCAGGGAAACCAACTTATGCCACTGCATTTCAGCTGGGTGATAATCATCCAGACACACCAAGGTTCAAGTAAACCTGTCCTTGAACTAGCCAAACTGTCACCTGCCCTCTACCAAGCAGGAGGTGCCTCTGAGCTCCAAGCAGCTGATACAGTCCTCACACAATACCTGAGAAATAGCCATGCAGAACCCTTGCCCTCTACAGATACATCCGTGGCTTGATCAATGGTCCTATCTTCTAAGTAAGGGCCTGAGAAACAGTCCCACAAGACACCCTTAGTGGGCATGACCCCAGACTGGCCAAGTAGCCAAAATCCCATTTCCCAAACTTGAGAACCAGTCAATGGCTACCCCTGGTGGACATACCCCAGGCCAGCCCAGCAACTATGGGCCTTTGTCTCAGGACTGAGAAAGAGCCCCACAGTCTGCCGTGGTGGTCATGCCTCAAAGCCTAACAAGAAACCCCGTGCTTGCACCCTGGGCCAACAAAACCACTTCTTGTGCCATCCCTCACAGAAATGCCCAAAGCCTAGCCAAGCAGCCATGCAGCTGTGTCAAAGGCCAAAGAAGCAGCCCTGTTCCCTCCCCAAGCAGGCATGCCACTAGGCTATCCAAGCAGCCTTCTACCCGTGTCTTGGGCCTGAGAAACAGCCCAGTGGGCTGCTCCTGACAGACATCACCTCAGGCCATCTGAGCACCTGTGCATCCGTGGCCTGAGACTGAGAAACAGCCACCCATGTCACTCCTGGCAGGCATGCCCTGGCTGGCCCAGCAAACATATACCCATGTTTCCTGTCAGTATCATGGCACCCTGGTCCCAATGCCAGTAAGCCAGACCACAACTGGCTGACCCACCAGGTGCATGCACACAACCCTGACCTGAGACATAGCCCTGCAAGCTCAGCCCTGAAAAAGTCATGACACTATAGCAGCAAACTTTTGTAGAGTAGGGCACTGAGAATTCTCAAATGCTCCCTCTAGATCTAGTTGCCCAGTGAAGTTGCCACACTCCAGGCCGGTATTGGGGAATATCTGCAAGAGATCTGGTGATGTGGCCTGTCCTCTAGTCTCCCAGCAGAGAACAGCAGCACCAACCATGGGGGTAGTAGGGGAGTGATGCAGACTCCATGGGATTTCTTGGTTATTGATAGCCTTAGTGTGTTGGCTTCCTCGAATGCTGGTTATAGTAGTACTGAACTGGTCACTTGTGCAGAATCTGAACTACTTGGTTAGTCAGAGTGGTACAGGCAGTGGTAATAGCTGAGACTGCTTAGCCATTTTCTCCTTCCTAGGTGCAGTGTTAATCCACCGGGAGATGCCGTAAGGGACTGTGTTGGTTGGCCACCAGTCAGGAGGTGGTGCTTGCAAAAGAGCACCAGCTATGGTAGCAGCAGTGGGATTTTTTTGCTTGCTTTATGTTGCCTGGGTTTCTCAGGCAGTAGGTGGGGCCATATAGCTTCCAAGAGTTTCTGGTTTCTCAGAAACTCTGGTTTATCAGGCAGTAGGTGGGGCCATGTAGCTTCCAAGAGTTTCTGGTTTCTCAGAAACTCTGGTTTCTCATATAGTAGGTGGGGCTATATAGCTTCCAAGAGTTTCTGTTTTTTTTGTGTTAAACTACCAGGGCAGGTGGCAAAACAAACCAGGTGGGGGCTGAGTCAGGCAGGTTTGCACTCCAAGTCTTCACATTCAGGGAAAGCAGCAGCCCATGTGGGTGGTGAAGGGACAGGAACAGTTCTCAGGCCACTGGGTTGATGTTCAGAGGGACTGTTGCTGAATGGCTGTAATTTCAAAGTCAAGAAACAACGGATGCTGTGAGGCTGTGAAGAAAAGAGAGTGCTTATATCCTGTTCTCCTTTGGTTGGTTGGTTGGTATGTAAATTAATTCAGCCCCACTATGAAGAACAGTTTGGAGATTTCTCAAAGAACATAAAACAGAGCCACCATTCAACCCAGCAATTCCACTAATGGATATATACCAAAAGGAAAATAAACCATTCTACAAAAAGGACACCTGCAGTCATATTCATCGCTTTCCTATGCACAATAGCAAGGACATGGAATCAGCATAGGTGCTCATAAATGGCAGATTAGATAAGGAAAATATAACATGTATACACCATGGAATACTACACAGCCATAAAAAGAATGAAATCCTATCCTTTGCAGCAACATGAATGCAGCTGGAGGTTATTATCCTAAGCAAATTAATGCGGGAACAGAAAACCAAATACCACATGTTCTCACCTGTAAGTGGGAGCTAAACATTGAACACACAGTGACATAATCATGGGAACAATAGACACTGCAGACACTACAAGGAGAGAGGGAAGTGCACATGGATTAAAAAACTATCTATTGGATACTATGCTCACTACTTGGGTGATGGGAACTGTACCCCAAACCTTAGCATCACACAATATGCCCATGTAACATGTACCCCCATATCTAAAATAAAATTTGAAAATAATTGTAAAACTATATAAAAATGTTTAAGTTGTGAGGTAAAACCAGCCACAGATAAAGTAACAGAAATTGGAATACATTAATAAACATATATCAGATAAAGGATGAATCATAGCATATTGAAAAAAATTTCTTCAATATAATAAAGAAGAACACATCATCTAATAAAGAATGTAAGGTATGAGCAGCACCAGGTATTAGAGAAATTATAATGCCAACAGTTAATGCATATATGAAAACAATGATAACCTCATTCATAGTTCAAGAAATGCAAGTTAAATAAAATATAATTTGTCTTTTCACAAACGAGGCTGATTTCCCAGTAATGATTCTGGACAAGTTCCTTCTATCTCCCACTGCAGTTCTGCAGTTCTAGTTATTGTAAGATGAGAAAATGGGACTATGTAGTCTCTTGAAGTCCTTGCTATGGCGAGAAGAACTAGCAGATTAGGCAAAGCCCTCTGCCTGGTGATGAGAAAATTTGCAAGAGCACAACACAAAGCACATGAGGTTGGGATCGCTGTGCATGGGGACACCAAAGTGGTACAGAAGACCTCATGATAATGGCTGATTTGATATTCTGTAGCGAGTGTCGATTCATCTTCATTAAGTTTCATAATGGTTTCAAAAACTGAAGTTTCTTTAATCTTCATGCCCTCTCATATCTGTGGTTTATTTCTTTGTTCGTTGGTTGGTCAAACAAATAGTTTGTATTTGATTGCAAATTATCTCCCAATCTTATGGGGTTTATTCATTTATTTATTCATCTGAATACTTGAAATTTTCACATGGCTCTACAGTCAGATTTGTGCATAAAGGTATAGTCAGAGAAGAATCAGACATCCATCTCCATTCTCTCTTTCCTTTCTACCAATTCCTGACCACGTCCTATAGGTACAATTCTCATTGATCTCTGGGATTTTCCTTTCCTTTTTTTTTCTTTTTGCCATGAGTAGGTAAACAGATATTTTCTTATTTTGCATTCATTATTACAAGACACTTTAAATTTATCATTCCACAATGTATTTATAATTAACATACATCAGTTTATGGACATCTTCCATTTTCCTTTGAATAGCTGCATAGTACTTCATTTTACAGTTGTGCTACTATTTACACAATCACTCTTTTCCATACTGGTATTTTGGTTGTTTCCAACATTTTGCAGTCATAAACAATGCTGAAATTAATATGTTTACTGTAATTCCACACTTCGGCTTATTGTTCTGTTGGTCTGGAATTTCTATTATAACCCTACCCCTTTCACCCAGGGTAAGGCTAAGCTGATGGAACAATGGTTTTATGAGAAAGACTCCTGCATCTTCCTGTCTTGGTCTACATCCTATGGAAAGAAAAATGACTTGAAATCAAGACTGATCATTTTCATTTTCAACTTTACTCCTTAATCCTAAGCAATATTCCCCTTTGTAAGATAAGGGCAGTTTTTCAGGATATGTTACCAGGTATTTCGACTCCAAATTCAGTGGAAGATTATAGCTCAGGACGTTTATCACAAGCTGGAAAGAATTCAGGACCTGGCTTGGCCTGACTCCTGGGCACTCTGTGATCCTAGTGACGGACACACATGGTTGGCTAGAACTGAGTCTGCAAGGCCCTGAAGAGTGGCTCCAATGTGTCTGAGGTCATCTGTGACGTTCACTGCTCTACCCTTGGGGTGCATCTGGAACCTGGAGAGATGCTATCTGGGCTCCTTGGTTTAGTAAAGCTCTATGTTGCCAGAGGACTCGAGGTATTTGTTGGAGGGTGCTATCAGTTGAGTTGTGCCTAAAATAATACTTTCTGGCTTCTCTACTCACAAATCTCACAGAATACTGCAACTGCCTTCTCTGGGTAATTTAAAACACTTTTTGCAATCCAAGAATGCTTCATCTTTCTTTCCCTTCTTCATCTTTCCTCAACAAAGAATCCACGGTTGCCTGAATGAGGCATAAGCATCTGTATAATCAAAGAAGTCATGAATGTATAGAAGGCCCACTAACCTCAAAGCCCTTCTTATTCTTTTTGTTTGTTTGTTTTTTTGTTATTTGTTTTTTTCCAGAAGGTATTCTGAGCATCAGAAACAGACAGTGATTGTCCAAGATCCTACAGAAGGTTGGTAGCACAGATGGGGCTAGATAGAATATAATCTGCAAGAAGAAAATACAAAGTGTTGCTTGCTCCGGGACTCAAGATGTAATGAGGGTGGGTGTTGTAGACAGTTTTCATTTCTTGGCTTCTAAGCATAAGAATGTCATTCCTATTTTGGGGGGATTAACCACCATATGAGCCCCGGAATCCAGAGGCTCTGCCACTTTTTATAACAGAATAGGAAAGGCTGGTTTTTGTTTTGTTTTGTTTTGTTTTTTGGTGTTCTGTTAGCCTTTATTTTTCCCCCCAGCAAGGATCTAACAGGAACCAGATTTGTGCGTAAAGGTATAGTCAGAGAAGAATCAGATATCCATGTCCATTCTCTCTTTCCTTTCTACCAATTCCTGACCACATCCTATAGGTACAACTCTCATTGGTGTCTGGGTTTTTCAGAGACCGACAATTGTATTCATAACGAATTGCAAATGAGGTGTATTCCTGAAGCCAGTGGTTGCACTGTCAGCCTTTTGATTTTCTTTCTTTTTTTTTTTTTTGCTAAATTTTTTAAAAATATATATATTATTGCACTTTAGGTTCTGGGATACATGTGCAGATCATGCAGGATTGTTGCATGGGTACATACATGGCAATGTGGTTTGCTGTCTCCATCCCCCTGTCACCTATATCTGGCATTTCTCCCCATGTTTTCTCTGCTTCCACTGAGAGACAACCTTGTGTGAGCACATGCTGTGTATCAGATCATCAGATGCACAAATTCTGGACCACACTTGGGAGCTAGTGATAGTAGGAACTGAACATTCATTCCTGGGGCAGTTACAGCAATGGCAGCTGTATTTAACTTCTCAGAAGAGAAACGGAAATGATGGCCCATGCAGTGAAGAGTATCTGGCTTTGGCATATTGGCTGAGAGACGTGTAGCCTCCCTCTGCTCTGAGGGGGCACCAGTGAGCTCCACAAAGGCCAATATTTGGCTAATTTTGACTGTGATTCTGCAGTCAGTGACTTCCTTGTTTTTACCTTTTCTTTTAACTTGAATTTCTAGGTTTCCTAGTGGATTTGTGAACCAGTCAGATACTTTTCATTTTAACTGAGCCAAATAGGTGTCTTTGGAATCAAGAAGAAAATAATTAGGTGAATCTTGCTAGGGAATAGTGTGAAGAGCTCCTTGGGTTACTCTAAACCAACAACCACAGCTGGTGAACGTTATTTTTATTTTATTTCTTTAAGATTTTATTTTTATTGTACATATTTAAGGTATACAACCTTATATTTAAGGTATACAACATGATGTTTTGATATACATATACATAATTAAATGAGTCCTGCAGTTAAGCCAACTACCATATTCATTGTCACATGTAGTTACTTTTTGTTGTTGTGAGAGGAGGACATAAAATCTACTCTCTTAGCAAGTTTCCAGTAGATGATAGTAAGAATTGAGTGACCTGGTGACTTCTTCTCTGGAATAGCACTGTGAGGAGATCCGTGGAAATACCCTCAAACCAAACAATCATACTTAATAAAACTTATTTTTAAAACAGCCACTTGAAGTCTCTGGGAATTGTCTTAAGTACATATATTTATTTTTAAAAGTCTACTAAGCCTTGAAAGAACACAGAGTGTCTACAGCATTTGAGTCATAACCCACTCTATACTTTCTATATCCTAGCTCAGTATGAGGGAAGCTTCACTAGGGGCACATCTAGCCAAGAAATGGGAGAATCTCTTTCCTCTCACTTCCCTGTAAAGGGTTTTTATATCTCACCAGGAGCAAAACCCATTCCAAGGCTGTATTGCAGAGATTCCAGGTGAGTGTGATGAAGAGGTACAGAGTTCCATTCTTCCACCCAGCACTACTTGTAGTGAAGAGGTTCTATCCCAGGTATTGTAGGTCAAGAATGCTGAGACCCCCATAGCCCTCGGCACAGCTCATTTGCTGGGCAGGGTTTTCATGCCAGTGAATGCCTGCCAACAACATCAGAGGCTACTGCTCATGCCCAAAACCATGTTGGTAAGACAGGGCTGTCACTCTGAGGGAAGTGGGCCGCTATTTCCAAAATAGATCCACAGAAGGAACTCGGTGATATTCCAAAAGTGAGAGGCAGGCTATAAGAACAGAAAGCTCCAAAGTCCTCCCTCAGGAACTGACAGTATTGGGAACAGAGTATGAGGACTATCTAGCCTAACAGTGCTCTTAAAAACAATGGGGGATTTTAATGGTAAACTATGAAGAGTAAGTTGGCAGCCCATGAGATGAAATCTAATGATTAATGAAATTGAACATACCAACTGATAAAATAAAGCATTTGAGGTTTTCCGGGAAAATATTGATGATAAATTGTCACAGGAGAGTTACCCATGACACATTTTAATTCCACCAAAATTATTACAAAAATATGTCAACATAATTAGCACATCAGTAATGGTGAGAAAATACACACATCTCAGTGGAATGAAAGCTAAACTCAGTGCCTCTGAGAATTTTACAAATGATAAGGGCAGAACTCCACATCACTCAAGAAATGTTAGTAACTCAGTGAATGATGTTGAGACTTATTACTAGCAGTTCAAGGGGTAAATACTGGATTTCCACCCCACCCATTATTTCAAAGTACATTTTAGGTGGTCAAGGATTTAAACATAGAGATCAAACTATAAAAGTATTCAAAGTAAACATGAGACCAGTTTTGTAGAATATTTACATGTGAATGATTTTCTCAAGTAAATTAATATCATTAACTACAAGCAAATAAAAAATTTTACAGGGAAAATCATACATACAGTAAAAAAAAACAGAAATTTAAAAATATATAAATATATATGATAGGAATAGAGATATTCTATAATATATTGAAAGAATTTTTAAAACACAAGGAAAATAGATCTTCTAATAGAAAAAGGAACATAGACCATGAACATATGGTTTACTAAAAAAAGTAATGCAAGTAGCTACTACATATTTAAAAATAAATAAAACCGCACTCATAATTAAATAAAACCACACCAAGTTAAAACAAACACATGAGTCTTTTTTTGTCATTCCTATGAGATGGTCTTCCAAATTTGGGACAAATTTTATTTACCCAAACTTTGCCCAAGTTTCATTTCCAAGTTTGGGGCAAATTTCATTTGCCAGCGGTCTGTGTCTCAATTATTATAAAAGGAGTAGCTTGGTCTCTTAGGACTCTTCTTGCTGTGAGGAAGAGTCCAAGAATCTTACTAAAGTTTATTCCAAGTGAGCTGTGAATGTGCAAAAGAATAGCAGAAAGCTCGTGCAGTGGGAACACCGCAAGAGAGAACACTAAGGTGATGCAGAGGACCTTGGTGCGTTACCAAGGTGGCAGAATTAGCATATTGTGGAGTGTCAGTTTACAGTTGAGTTCCTGACTTCTTTGGGGTCTCCTCAAATCTGTATTTTTCTTTGATTCCACACTTTGGCTTGGATCATTCTATTTCCCTGGAATTCCTATTGTCACTGTGGTTTTTGGCAAGTTAACCCCTCAACTAGTTTTTTTGAAAGGCTAATGAATCCTTCTCCTTTGGTCAATATTCTACCAAAGAGAATGACATCATATTAGAATAAATAGTTGCCAGCCCAAGCTCTTCTCCTGATTTCTAGAGTAAACTTTGATACATCCCTGGATTCCAGTTTTTCCATCCACAAGATGGGGAGTTTTTTCTGGATATTGCAAAGGGAATTTCCAACTTCAAATTCAAGAAAAGTTGGAATCTGTTACAAGCTGAGAAGCACCTGGTACTTGTGCATGATTCTTCTCACTCTGGACGCCAAGACACAGACACACATGGCCGGCTAGAACAGAGCCTCCCCATCTCAGGAGGTAGTGGACAAGGAAGGCCTAAGAAGGTTGTTCAAAAATTATTATTAGTGATCCTCGCTTTCAACCCCCATGGAGCACACAGAGCCTGCAAATATGTTATCAGAGCTTCCAGTCTCAGCAAAAACTACTTTGTTAGAGAACATTATACCTCTAGGAGGAACATGGTAGCAGTGGAGCTATCCCAGAATAACCATATCTTTCCTGACTGCAATGCAAATTCTGGGCAGTGATTTACCATTTTGGAGTCTCTGTGTAATTTCAGCAATATCATGCAGCCCCTGAACTTTTCATCTTTCTCATCATTCTTGATCTCCCTTCATGATTACATCCAGAATTGTAAATGCCTTTTCAAGGAAGTAAGTGGATTAGAGAATCCGGCCAAGAGGCTGCGGAGTCCCTACTATTGCCAATCTCCATTTCCTTTTTACAGCTGATTAAACTGTAGGCCATAAGCTGGGGCTAGAACACAGAGTGAAGGAAAGGAGAGGCATAGTAGGTGCTCCAGTGCTCACAATGGGATGAGAATGGTTGTGTGGACAACTTTCATGTCTTAGCCTCTAAGCACACAAGCATCATTCCCAGTAGAAGCTGCAAAGTCCACATGCCTGTTTCTCTGACTTCTTGGGAGCCTCCACATGTGCACATGCACTAGTTCACACAGTCAGAGGTACACACTGCAATGGACTGAGAATTGGTGATAGAAAAAAGCAGACATGGAGATGGCAGGAAGTGAGAGTTTACTTCGGCAGCAGTGGCATAAATGACTGCAGCGTCTACTTCCAGGGAGGAGAGTGGAAGTGGTGTCCAATTTGGCAATGTTGGTGGGCAGATGTGGTGTTGCCATGCCTGGAGGTAGCAGAGGTGTGCTCTGTTGTGACTGGAGAGAAAAAGACGGTGGGGCTGGTATTGTTGAGTAATGAGTGTGCCCCAAAAAACACTAAACACTAGGCTGGGAGGACGAAGTATCATCTAATGTGGAAAAGCTGAAGATGCAGACTGTGATTAAAATACAGGCAGAAAAATGGGTCAGCCCAGTTAAAGGTGACTTCGTGAAATAAATTATTGCCATTGAAGAAACTGATTTTAAAAAATCTGGATTTCTGCCCAATAAGAAGAGGCACATTCTTAGGAGTATTTCCATGGTGATTACAGAGTGTCCCTTCTATTTCCAGAGGTGAACATTTGTGCTGTTCACCTTATACCTGCCAACGTGTAAGTTTCATGGGGAGTTTGGAACCCTATGAAAATCCACAGTTTGGGAGAGATGTCTATGCTTTTGACTGTCCATTATGTGGAACTCCCTTGTTATGTTGTGGTATGTCCCTGTTGAAACCATCTTTGAGACTTGCTGAGTGACAGAGCTGGCCTCCTACTGCAAAAACAGAACAAACCAGGGGGTCACTTTTCTTCACCCCTGAGACCTAAGGCTGCACTAACATGCTCAGCAAATGCAACGCTCCCATGTCACCTTAGATCTCTGTTGAGTGACTCAAAGAAGCAAGGATGAAGGGGCATTTTTTCCCAGAGCAAAACAGTTTTGTTGTCCACAGGAATAACCAATTTCAGAGTAATGGGTGGCAGTGATGTGCGTCCAGGACTGCAGCAGCTGTGTACACATCACACAACTGTTGAGAAGAGGTTCTAGCTGTTATCATGCTGCCTAGACGCTCTTATATCTTACAATGATCTTGATCCTGAATCTTTAGGCTTCTCATAATTCCATCAGCCATGTTTTGGAGACTGGGTTCTCCAGGAAGCTCAGGCTTCTCAGGGGCTGAGACAGAGTTAAGAGTGCAAGTTGGCTTATGAGGTCACACCTGTGAAAGTAAAGGCAAGGAAGCAGGATTAGGCAAAGGATGCACTGCCAGGCTGTCTTGACAACATTTCTGTCAGCCCAACAGGAAGTTCTGGAGCTAGAATTTTTTTTAAGAGGAGTTCAACATTGGGCATGAAGGGTAGAATCTCATACTACAGCCTTACTTTGTCCTTGGCTGGAGTCCTCTGGTTCTGTGTAATCTCAGCTCAAACACTGAGGTCATGCCTGATGAAGCAGTGGCTGGCAGCAATTAACTAACCACACTCCACAGAACTGGGCAACAAGGTGCTCCTTGAAGAGGGATCCAACGAGTACCTCTCTATCAGCCAGAGAGCACCCCAGTACTGCTGGGATCCAGGCTCCATACACTTTGGGAAGCTTTTCCCAGGCTCTGGTGGGCTCCCCTCTGAGATAAACCATAGAAGGTGGAAGGGAAGGGGGTACACAACAACCTTGGCCTCTGCAGTTGTGTGGGTGGCAACTGGTTCTCATCATCACCCTCTTGTATTTCCATTTAAGTCCCCCACCTTCAGCTACCATCAGTGCTGATGTCAGTGGCTTACCTGGTGGTAGGACTCACATTCTCATTCCTTGGCATAACTATGTCCTACTCAAGACAGGGCATCCTGTTAAAAATTTAAGATAAATCTCTTCTTTTGGCTAAGCAGATGTGCTACTTGGAGTGTCTGCCCTTTAATTATCATGTTTGTTTGCAGCCCTGCTTAGTAAAGCTGAAACATCATTCACTATGATCCTTGAAATTCACAGCGCCTTCCATATGTTAGGGAAGATACAGAGTAGGAGGTTTTTTGGTCCTTACACGATGCACAGACAGATGACAACCGGCAGCCTTGCCCTTGCCCAGCCTCCTCATCCTCAGGACCTCGGGGGTCAGGGCAGCAGACAGGAGGTGAGAAAGGAACCTGGTCTACAAAGGAGTCTCAGGGCTTTATTTTTCCCTCTTTCAGGGGTGATTCCCTCCATTTTACTTGATTTTATTTAGCCGTGCTTCACTCCTTTTCATCTTGACTATAATAGCAAATGATTTGCCTATTTTATAATTTTTTCAAAAACAATATTTAAATCTATTAATTAGAGCTGCTGTTTGTCTCTTCTTGAACTCAGAATTTTGCTGTTATCTTTATTGTTGCTTTTTTTGGCCTTATTTTGTCCTTCTTTCTTTTTTGTTGAAAATTTGATTTATTTATATTTATTATTTCATTTTTGTTGATACAAGTATTTAAGGCCTGGGTGTGTCCTCTGCATCCTTGTTTACCTTTTTGTCCACTTGGTTTGTCTTGTATCAATACAGTGTGTTCAATTCTGCTACTGTTAGTGTGTTTTCATCTATGTCTCCTTGATGTATCCCATATTTTCTTCTTTACAAGCGTTTTCTATGCTGTATGGTGCTTACATACTCATAGCTAATATCTTTACTGAGAATTGTGGCTTTTAATATTCAAAAATGTCCTTCTTACTGTTTCAGCAACAAAACAAGTTTATAACCAATGTATGTAATAAATATCTGTAAGTCCACACTGATATAAATAAACAAGTACGTGAGGGATAATAAACAAATATCTGACATCAGATATTTATAGATGATTATATTCTATCTGTAATTATTATAGAATAATAGTTATAATGATCTATTTATTATTATTATAGAATAATTCCAAACAATTTATTTAGATATTTCCCCTTTAAGGAATATCTTCTTTATGGTTGTACAGTGACTTCCTTTCAAAGAGTATAGTATGGAAGCATGGCAGAAAAGTTGACTTTTCAATGTAGAAACTTGGCAAACACTGCCTCAGCCTGGTCCTCTAGGTCAAC
Organism: Cheracebus regulus; assembly: GCA_963574635.1. Lineage (NCBI taxonomy): Eukaryota > Metazoa > Chordata > Mammalia > Primates > Pitheciidae > Cheracebus > Cheracebus regulus. The sequence goes on along the minus strand of CAUYQU010019372.1, from coordinate 5,986 downwards.
ATCATCAATAGTAAGTCACGTTGAAGTCAGCCCCCTGGATATTACATGATAAGAAGGGCACTTTACCTCTGAAGTCTTCCTCCAAAAACCCACAACCCTACTATAATGAGAAAAACATCAGACAAATCTCAGTAGAGGGACATTCTATAAAACGCTTAAGCAGCACTCCTCAGAACTGTCAAGATCTTCAAAAACAAGGAAAGTCTGTGCAACCGTCACAACCAAGAGAAGCCTAAGAAGATGTGACCACTAAATATAATGTGACCATCCACATTGTCCTGGATGGGCTCCTGGAACAAAAAGAGCACTGGTAACAGCAAAGGCAATATGAAAAAAGTCTGGACTTTAGTTAATAATAATGCATCAATACTGGTTCATTTGGATGACAAATGCACCCTAGGAAAGAATTAACGGCAGCAAAGACTGTGCACCAGCACACAGAAAGTCTAGCAAATGCTCTGAGCTACCAGGACTCTTTTCCTGTATTTTCATATGTGGACATCCTCCTTCTGGGAATGAGCTTATTTCCACTTCAATCATAGACTCTCCATTCCTCTCTTCTCTTCTTTACACACATATTTCTGGACCCCACTATTCTCTCTGAAAAAGGCAGAGGGAAATGTTCAAGAGAGTTCTGCATTGAAAATCAGATATTCTTTCCATATAAATTTGAAGTGTTTACTGTTCTCTGACTTCAGATTATGTTGAAGAAACGATGTTTCTGAGGTTTTCTCATTTTTCAGTGTAATGATATAGCTTTGTAAGAATATCTTGGGAGATTTACATTCACAAGGACACCATAACTCTAGCTACCCTCAAAGTCTGGTGAATTTTTATTTTTCTGGTAAAATACTCAACTGGAGAACACCTTTGTAAGAATATTTTTAAAATGTGACTTTATGGAAATTAAAAATATTTGTAAGGTTAAATATTATATAATCTAGCTAAAACAATGGTTAACAACTAACCAGAAAAAAAGTTAAGTGTACGAGAGCAAAGGGTGGGTTTTGTTTATATAAGAGTTACTCTTAAAAATCAATTGAAATCTTACAGACACCCAATGGAAAAGAGAGTAAAGGATATGAAAAGACACTAAACAGAGAAAAACAATGTTAGCACATAAATCAATATGAAAAGTATGCCACCTCATTCGTCATTAAACACAAGTTAAAAATTATCATGTTTTCATTTCATTTCCTCTATCACAACTTTAGGCAAATTATTTTGCATCTCTGGGCTTCAGTTATATCAAGTAGAAAATGAACCAGCTAGCTAGAGAGATTCTGTCAAAGGGCTCATGCAGTCCTTTCCACACACAAAAAAGAAAGATCTATTGAAGCTATTTTCCTGAAGTTGTGAGAGTAAAGTAAAAAACATAGAGTTGAGATCATTAAAATGGGAGAAAATAGGGGTCCTGAAGACCCCACTGAGAATTACTTCCACCTGCAGCGTCTTCTCCAATTTTCTTTTGCATTCACACATTATATTAATGCTGTTCCATTACTCCAAGCTGTCACTCTCAACCCTATGGACCCCTCTTCATGGACTAGATCAAGTGAATCCATCAATGTGACCTTCTAAGAAGTTATCCCTACACCTTAGTTCTAGGCCCAGCATGACTATGGAACACTCTGTGACTGAAACACCTTCATCCTCCTCTCTAGATTCAGTTATCTCATCCTTAATGTGAAGAGGTGGTTCATGATAATCTCAAGAAGTACTGCCTATTCTAAAGTGGATGGAAGACTGTGTAATCAGGGGACATGCTAAGAGCTGATAAACACTGCCTGCTTTTACCTCCTTGGGCTGGCACCTGCTTACCTTGAGAGGGCCGGCCCATATGACTGGTTGAAGAAAAATCTGTCTGTCCTAATTCTAGACAGGGCAAAAGAAGCGACTTAAGTTTTCCTTAAGCTGACCAATGGCTGTCTCTATTGTTCTGTCTCAAAGATGGCCATGGAGCCTCAGGAATAGGCAGAGGACTCTCTGCCTCAGAAGAATATGAGGGCCCTGGCGGGGTGTCGGATTGTTAGATCCAAGCGGTGAAAGCAGGAGAGTGAGGCAAAGAAAATGTGTCTCCTCTTGATACTGATTGCTTGATATCTGCCCTACCCATCAAGCCACTGTAAGTCACTCAAATGGCATTTTAGGTGACCTTAATTGTGTCAGGCAGACTTCAAATCCAATAATTTTCCCTCTACTTTTGACTTTCTCCCCAAAGTGACCACATAGTCAGATGTGCCCTGAGAAAGCTCTAGGTAGTTTGGAAGTTCTTTCAGAGGGGTTCTGAAAACTCCACATGCTTCGGCTTCTCTTTTGCCAATGGTGTTACTGAGGTTGGTGAGAACAGGGAACTTGTTTAGGTCCATTAGGAGTAGGATTTAGGTCTGGCAGATGGCACAATACTGCCTGTTCCTGAATTCCAGAAGCAAATCAGAGAAGGGAGGGTACTTAGAAGGAAGATGAAGCTGGTTGTGTAAATGGGAATGAAAAGGTACTCTTTTCTGCCCAGTTACACTGTCTCCAAGGTGGGCAGGACCAAGCCTAGATGTGGCCAAAACCCAATGGATACTTGGTCCGAAGTCAGGTCTCTGAAAATGGGCTGTCATCAAGCTGTAAACTTCTTGTTTCTTTGAATTAGTAATTTCCCTTGAAACTCTAAATAATTGAAAAATAATGGCAGATTCCAGGTATCAGGAGACACATGGTCAGGCATGAATTGGAATCACAGAAGTTATATTTGAAACAATTTAATTTAAGTCAGCCAGTTCTACAGAATGGTAGAAAGAACCCATGTCTGGGAGTTAGGGAACCAGTTATATTCTGTCCTTAACTTACTCAGTGAAATTAAGAAAGGCAATGCGTCTTAAGAGGCCTGTACAACTGGGATAAACCAGAGGGGAAGGCTATACCCACCCGCAGTCATTTTGTAGTTCCTATGCCCTACATGGATGGTTTTGTTAACCACATGCCAATATCTCTAGAAAGGCTGTGCAGGGACAGCAAAGTGAAACGTGGGGCCTCATATTTCTCTTTGAAGACCTGGGTCTTCAAGCCCTTGTCTTGGTCTGGCACTCCTTGGACAAGGTCATCTTGCTTAGTGACAGTGTCTCCCATTGCTTGGGAAGTTGGGAGAACTGGTACCCCATATCTGCTTTTGCAACCTGGTTTGTGTCTGGAGGACACATTCAATGCATGGACCATAGTCAGAATTATTGCACAGGGAAGCAATGCTATAAAGGTAAGAAAAATAGCTTCCCTTGAACAAGCTTCAAACTTACACATTCTTTTTTTCTTCTTTTAAAAATCTCTTTTGGTGAATTAAGATGTTTCTCCAACTTATTCCAGAGAGTAGAACTCAGGGGACTCCTGGGTAGCCGAGCACACAAACTGGGATTAGATACCCCACTATGCTTAGCCCTAAACCTTAATAACTTAATTAAACAAAGTTATTCGCCAGAACACTACAAGCCACAGCTTGAAACTCAAAGGACCTGGCGGTGTTTTATATCCTTCTAGAGGAGCCTGTTCTGTAATCGATAAACCCCGATAAACCTCACCACCTCTTGCGGAAAGGGAGGAGGGGTGAGCCATCTCCCACAATCTCCTCTTCAAGTGATGTAAAGTACCTCCACGACTTTAAAATATCTTGGCAAAAAACCACATGCTTAACATTACTTGAAGATAGAGAGTGCCAAAAGTACAAAATAACTGTCAGGAAAAAGAGATAAAGAAAAATTCCCGGATCTGGGATCTCACACATAGTTGTCCTTCCCAACTCTACTGCAAAGCTTAAAGCTTTCTAAAATTAGACTGCAAAACACAAAAGAGGGACTCTAGCGAAGGGACAGTTGGAGGAACAACAGAAAAATTAAATCTATCCTGAATTTAAAAGTACTTAAAAGAAATTGGGCATATAAGAGTAGAAGTATAGGAAAGGGATTATAAATCTGAGCCTTTTAAGGAACCTGGCAACCATTTAAAGGCCAAATTCAGTGGACCTGTGAACAACGTGGGGTTAGGGGCACCAACCCACTCCCCCATACAGTACAAATTTAAAATGGGTACAAATTTTCAGTTTTAAATGATGAATACATTCAAGACATCTGCTACATAACATTGTACCTGTATTTAACAAACACTGCATGGTGCACTTAAATTAATTGTACACTCAAAACCTTGGGAAAGTGTAGATCTCATGTTAAGTGTCCTTAACAAAATTTTAAAATGAAACACTTTCTTTCATCTATTAATACATAAAATTCTAAAAATTTTAAGTTGAAAACCATATAAAGAAAAAACAATGTAAATTGGAAAATATTAATAAACACATATGTCAACTAAAGGGCAAGTTCCTGAACATATTGAAAAAAATTATTCAGTATAATAAAGAAAAACACATCAACTAATAGAAAAATGAATGTAAGATATAAATGAACTAGCCATTTAGAGAAATAGTAATATAAATAATTAATGCAAGTTTGAAGTCAATTATAACCTCATCCATAATTAAAGGAATATAAGTTAAACAAAAATATGTTTTGTTTTACATCTCTGAGACTGATTTCCCAGTACTGATTCCAGGCAAGTTTATTCTATCTGTAGTCTCAGTTCTAGTTATTGTAAAATGAGCCCCTGGTCACCTGAACTGGTGACTCTTGCTCTGGAATAGCAGGATGAGCAGCTCCATAGAAGCACTCCCATACACACACCCATCATTGGTAAAAGTTCTTTTCACTGTTTAAGGTCTCTGATAATTTTCTTAAGGGCATATATTTGTGTTTACAACTCTACTGAACTTCCAAGATCAGAGGACATCTCTGCTATGTGAGCCACAACTCGCTTCTTACTCATGACTCCTAGTTTGGCATGATGGAAGCCTTACTCTTGCCCAAGAATTGGGGCTCCCTCTCTTTCCATCCCCCTGGCTAGGATTGTGATGCCTCTCCAGGAGGCACACGCTGCAAGCATCTCTCAATCCCTCCCCCAGGTCATGCTGCAGAGATTAAATTCCAAGTGAGTGTGATGAAGAGGTACAGAGCTCCAGTCTTCCACCCAACACCACTTGTGGTGGAGAGACTCTCCCTCAGGGACTGCAGATCAAGAATACCAGGACCCCCATAGCCCTTGGCACAGCTGGGCAGAGTTTTCATATCAGAAAACGCCTGCTAACAATATCAGAGGCTACGGCTCATGCCCAAAACCATGTAGGTAAAACAGGGCTGTACTGTGGTACAAAAGGAAGCAAAGGGTATTAAAAAGCAATCACTGGGGAAAGGAGTGTTAACATCTGAACCAATATGAAAGCTGTATCATCTCACTGAAAACTAAACATAAGTTCAGAATTCATCATGTTTCCATTGCTTTTTTTTTTTTTTGAGACAGAGTCTCGCTCTGTTGCCCAGGATGGAGTGCTGTGGTGCTATCACTGCTCACTGCAACTTCCACCTCCCATGCTCAAGCAATTCTGCCTCAGCCTCCTGAGTAGCTGGGATTACAGGCACCCACCACTATGCCCAGTTAAGTTTTGTACTTTTAGTAGACACAGGGTTTCACCAAATTGGCCTGGCTGGTCTCTAACTCCTGCCCTCAAGTACTTAGCCTACTTTGGCCTCCCAAAGTGCTGGGGTTACAGGTGTGAGTCACCATGCCCAGCCTTCCATTGCATTTTTTTTTTTTATATCACGGTGGATTTGCTAAAAACTAGGCAAATTCTTTCTTCTCTCTGGAATTCAGTTCTATCAAAAGGAAAAATGAATGAGCTAGAAAGATTGTCTCTAAAAACTCCTACAGTCTTTTCAACAATGAAAAAGCCTGAAATATTCTATTAAAGATATTTTACTGTAGCCTTGTAGTATAGTTTGAAGTCCGGTAGTGTGATGCCTCCCGCTTTGTTTTTTTTTTGCTTAGAATTGACTTGGCTATGCGGGCTCTCTTTTGGTTCCATATGAAGTTTAAGGTGGTTTTTTCCAGTTCTGTGAAGAAG
>CAUYQU010019371.1:0-10884 GCA_963574635.1 Cheracebus regulus | reverse complement strand
TTCTCCTGTCTCAGCCTCCCAAGTAGCTGGGATTACAGGCATATGCCACCATGCCCAGTTAATTTTTTTTTTTGTATTTTTAGTAGAGACAGGGTTTCACCATGTTGGCCAGGATGGTCTCGATCTCTTGACCTCGTGATCAAGGGTTACCTGCCTTGGCCTCCCAAAGGACTGGGATTACAGGTGTAAGCCACTGCACCCAGCCAAAACTTTTTTTTTCTTTTCTTTTTTTTTTTTTTGAGACAGAGTCTCGCTCTGTCGCCTAGGCTGGAGTGCAGTGCCACAATCTTGGCTCATTGCAGCGTCCGCCTCCCAGGTTCAAGAGATTCTCCTGCCTCAGCCTCTCGAGCAGCTGGGATTACAGGTGCCCACCACCATGTCCTGCTACTTTTTGTATTTTTAGTAGAGACAAGGTTTCACCATATTGGCCAGGCTGGTCTGGAACTCCTGACCTTAAGTGATCCACCTGCCTGGGCCTCCCAAAGTGCTGGGATTACAGGCATGAGTCACCATGCCCGGCCAACCTTGAAACTTTGGATGGAATGAATGATCCCCAGGTGTCGGACCTCAGCCTGCTGGACAGGAGGAAGCAGGAAAGACGTCAAGCAAAGAGAGGAAGAAGACCAAGAAAACAAGGGTAGCTGGAAGCGGGGGAGGCATTCCAGACCTGCTGGGGTTTCTGGTAACCTCGGGGGAAAATTAGAAATGGTTGCTCTACGTAGTGGGCTGTGAGCCTTTAGAAAAGGAAGACCAAAGTTGGAAATCCTTCATGGGATCATTAAAAACTCATCTGGAGGCCAGGTGAGGTGGCTCATGCCTGTAATCCCAGCACTTTTGTAGGCCGAGTCGGGTGTATCATGAGGTCAGGAGTTTAATACCAGCCTGACCAATATGGTGAAACCCCGTCTCTACTAAAAATACAAAAATTAGCCAGGCATGGTGGTGAGCACCTGTAATCCCAGCTATCCAGGAGGCTGAGGCAGAAGAATCTCTTGAACCCAGGAGGTTGCCGTGAGCTGGGATCACACCACTGCACTCCAGCCTGGCGACTGAGACTGAGTCTCATACAAAAAATAAAAATTAAAAAAAAGAAATCTTATCTGGGACCAGACACCTTGGCTTACACCTGTAATCCCAGCATTGTGAGAGGCCGAGAGGGGTGGATCACCTGAGGTCAGGAGTTCGAGACCAGCCTGGCCAACATGGTGAAAACTTGTCTCTACTTAAAAATACAAAAATTACCCAGGCGTGGTGGTATATGTCTGTAATCTCAGCTACTCGGGAGACTGAGGCAGAAGAATTGCTTGAACCCAGGAGGCGAAGGTTGCAGTGAGCCGAGATTGGAAATCATGCCACTGTACTCCAGCCTGTGCCACAGAGTGACTCTGTCTCAAAAAAAAAAAAGTTAGCTAGGTGTGGTGGCACGCACTTAAAGTCCCAGCTACTCAGGAGGCTGAGGGAGCAGAATTGCTTGAACCCAGGAGGTGGAGGTTGCAGTGAGTCAAGATCGTGCCACTGCACTTCAACCTGGGTGACAGAGCGAGACTTGGTCTCAAAAAAAAAAACCATGTAATTGTGAATCCAAATTTTACCAAGGTCAGTTGTGAAACTCTTGCAGGAACGATAGGAAATTGGGGGCTACGTGCACAAAAGATCCACATCAACAAATCAGTGGATACTTGTCTCCCTGGAATGTCACTAGTGGAGTTCACAGGGCTTGATCCTTGGCTTGTAAGAGTTTGTAGGCCAGGTGCCGTGGCTCACGCCTGTAATCCTAGCACTTTGGAGGGCCGAGGTGGGCGGATCATGAGGTCAAGAGATCAAGACCATCCTGGCCAACATGGTGAAACCCCATCTCTACTAAAAATACAAAAATTAGCTGGGTGTGGCGGTGCACGCCTGTAATCCCAGCTACTGGGAGGCTGAGGCAGGAGAATTGCTTGAACCTGGGAGGCAGACGTTGCAGTGAGCCCAGATCGCGCCACTGCACTCCACCCGGGGTGCCTGGCAACGGAGTTAGACTTTCTCAAAAAAAAAAAAAAAAGAGTTTGTAATGCAAATGCAAACACCTGGGTTGTCAGAGCTGTGGCTGTTCATGGGGCTGCAGGGGAAAGTGACTGTTCAGATGACATGATGTCTGCAAGAAAGTGAGGAAGACTGGCCACATAATAATGTGATATTTAACAAGGACAAATATTGAATCCAGAACATTGGTTCAAAAAGCACAGGCTGGGCTGGCCACGGTGGCTCATGCCTGTAATCCCAGCATTTTGGGAGGCTAAGGTGGGCAGATCATGAGATCAGGATATCGAGACCATCCTGGCAATGGTGAAATCCCATCTCTACTAAAATACAAAAAATAAGCTGGGCGTGGTGGCGTGCACCTGTAGTCCCAGCTACTTGGGAGGCTGAGGCAGGGAAATCGCTTGAATCCAGGAGATGGAGGTTTCAGTGAGCCAAGATCATGCCAGTGCACTCCAACCTAGTGAAAGAGCAAGACTCCGTCTCAAAAAAAAAAAAAAGTACGGGATAAAATCTCAGCACTCTGGGAAGCAAAAGCAGAAAGATCACTTGAGACAGGAAGGAGTTCCACACCCACCAGGGCAACATGGCGAGACCCTATCTCTATTTTTTTTATTTTTGAGACAAAATACAAAAATTAGCCTGGTGTAGTGGCACACACCTGTAATGCCAGGTACTCAGGAGGCTGAGGCAGGAGAATTGCTTGAACCCGGGAGGCGGAGGTTGCAGTGAGCCAAGATTGCACCACTGCACTCCAGCCTGGGCAACAGAGCAAGCTTCCTTCTCAAAAAAAAAAAAAGAAAGAAAAGAAAAAACACCACCTGGCAACCCTCCCAGCCACCCCTTCTGGCTTTTTGAATTCCTGGTGACCACCTGTGTGCCTGACCCTACCAGGCATTGAGCACCCATCGGTCCCCCTGACTCATACCCTCCCCCACTGATGGGGAGACCCTGACCCCACTTCCCGCCTCTGTCTGGCTGAAGTCCCTGGTTTCTCCCTTCCTCCTCCAAGGCCAGGCAGGGGGCCCCTTCCAGTCCCCAAGCAGCTGTTTCCCGTCCCTTCACACTGGCTGCAAGGGGTGGGTCAACAGGCCAACAGGTCATTGTAGAGGACAGTCAATACCGTTCATCACTTGTTTTCAGGAAATTGGCAGGGAAGAACTGAGCTGTGGAAAAAGCCCAGATTGAGGCTTGGGGGATCTGGGTCTGCTTCTCACACAGCTGGCTGTATGATGCAATGGGGTCAGCGTCCTCCTCCGATGACCTGGTCACACCCAAATCCCAGGCCCTGGGATCTCAGAAGACAGCTGTGGGCCATTCCTGAGACCTAAACTAGCTGAAGCAGTTGGATCCAGAGGCTGGGCTAAAAAAAGGAATGGATACCCCCAGAATGTCAAATAATAACAACTTTTGACATTTACTATGGGCCAGCCTCTAGTCTAAGCAATTTATTGATATCTTTTTTTTTTTTTTCTTTTTGAGACGGAGTCTTGCTCTGTTACCAGGCTGGAGTGCAGTGGCACAATCTTGGCTCACTGCAACCTCCACCTCCTGGGTTCAAGCAATTCTCCTGCCTCAGCCTTCCGAGTAGCTGGGATTACAGGCACCTGCCACCACGCCCAGCTAAATTTTTGTGTTTTAGTAGAGACAGGGTTTCACCATGTAGGCCAGAATGGTCTCAATCTCCTGACCTCGTGATCCGCTGGCCTCTGCCTCCCAAAGTGCTGGGATTTCAGGTGTAAGCCACTTTGCCTGGCCTCTTTTTTTAAGAGGCAGGGTCTCACTCTCACCCAGACTAGAGTGCAGTGGCTCAATCATATCTCAGTGTAGCCTTGAACCTGTGGGCTCAAGTGATTCTCCCACCTCAGCCTCCCAAATAGCTGAGACTACAGGAACACACTTCTACATTTGGCTAATTCTGGCTAGTATTTTAAATTTTTTGTTTGCTTGTTTTAGATAGAATTATGCTCTGTCGCCCAGGCTGGAGTGCAGTGGTGCAATTTTGGCTCACTGCAACCTCCGCCACCTGGGTTCAAGTGATTCTCCTGCCTCAGTCTCCCAAGTAGCTGAGACTACAGGTGTGTGCCACCACACCCGGCTAATTTTTGTATTTTTAGTAGAGACAGGGTTTCACCATGTTAGCCAGGCTGGTCTCAAACCAGGCATGAGTCACCGTGCCCGGCCTAATTTTATTTTTTGTAGATAACGGTGTCTTCCTATATTGCCCAGGCTGGTCTCCAACTCCTGGGCTCAGGCAGTCTTCCCAGTTCAGCCTCCCAGAGTGCTGGGATTACAGGCGTGAGCTACTGCACCTGACCTTGACTTATTTTTTTAAAGCCTAGCTAAACTCATTGAGGTTAGATTTTCTATGATCATTGTCCCTTCCTGTATCGTACAGATGGAGATACTGAGACACAGAACAGTTTAGTGTCCTGCCTGCATCCTGTCACAAACAGGCAGAGGCAGCATTTGAACCCAGGCAGCTCTTCCAGAGTCCGTGCATTGGCCACTACACTTGAATGCTTTATTTTGGAGACGGAGCCTCTGTCACTAAGGCTGGAGTGCAAGGGCCGGATCTTGGCTCACTGCAACCTCCGACCCCCAGGTTCAAGTGACTTTCCTGCCTCAGCCTCCTGAGTAGCTGGGATTACAGGCTCTTGCCACCATGCCTGGCTAATTTTTGAATTTTTAGTAGAGATGGGGTTTCACCATGTTGGCCAGGCTGGTCTCAAACTCCTGACTCAAGAGATCAGTCCTACTCGACCTCCCAAAACGCTGAGATTACAGGCATGAACCACTGTAGCTGGCCTTACTCGAATGCTTTCTAGAAACAGCCCTTTCCCCTTCCCAGCAGGAGCAGGGAGCCTCAGGGGACTTGGCCCTTCCAGCCTGCACCTATGTCATACCCTGCATGTGTCCGTGATTGGGGTGGAGGCACCCCCTACCTCTGCTGCTCCAGGGCTGGAGCCTCACTGGAGTGGGGTGTGGAGCTGCCTTCTCCTCTCCTCTGCTTCTTACCCTGGCTGTCATGGCATGATCGGGATTCTCTGCCTAAGACCCCCTCATTAGGCCGTCAGAGCCGACGCCATACAGCCGCTTTCCCGCCCCAGGGACTATTTTGGGACACAGAGCTGTGATCACCAAACCAGAGGGGTGGGGGCCAGTGAGGATCCCAGTCCTGGAGACAGGGAGCCTTCCAGGAGCCCCTGATGTCTGGTGGGACTCTCAGACTCTTGAGGTGGGTTGGAGGGGAGCTGGTGACAGCAGGAAGGGGGGTGTTAAAGTCATCATCATCCGCCCACCCCCGGGTCGTCCTGGCCGAGCAGAGACAGAGCAGTTTCCTACAGGAAGCGTCGCCGGGCGGTCCCATCCGCTACCCATTGTCTGCGGGTCCCGAGGCCGTGCGTCCCTCCCCAAAACACCATTTCCGTGTCACGCTCCCACACCCAGCCCAGCGCGAGGGGCTGGCCAGGGTCCCCAAGCCGTCCCGGGAAAGGGTCCCAGAACCGGTTGGGGCACCAGGGAGCAAACAAGCCCCCCCAGTGGGCTCCTGAAGGGCGAGAGGGGGACGATCCCACGCCTCCAGAGCCCCCCACTTTGTCGCTACCCACCTGGGGCTCCCAATGTGGGAGGGGTCCCAGCCAGAGGACACGGCGCCCGCTCCGTCGCAGCGCGCAGAGCCCGTAGTAGGGCTGGAAACGCAGCGCAGCGCTGGGTCCCGGTGCGTCCCCGAATCCAGCCACTCAGGGATCCCCCATATGTGTCGCCGCAAGCTGGCGATTCACCTGAAGCCTCAGCCCCCGCCGCGCCTGCAGCCGAGCCCGCCCCCTCGAAGTCCGGGGACCGATTTTCAAGGCCTTGACCCTAACTGACGGCCAGGCCAGCCAACCAGCACCCGAGGCTGTCCAAGAAGTCCAATAGGAGGGTGGGGTGGGACAACCGGGCGGGGCCTGGAATGTGGGCGTGGCGTGGCTGTGGGCGGGACCTGGAGTGACGGTCGCCTAGAGCGGACTGGTGGAATTTCTGTTCCAGCAGAGATCAAGTCCCTGCCTAGCACCGGGCCAAGGAGCTTGGATTTGATCCACAGGCACGAGGGAGCCATGAGAGAACTATGAGTAGAAGAGTAACCCGGTGGGATTTGTGTAACTGGCACTTATTTTGCAGTGCCTGAAGTACCAGGACCCGAATCTTCCCTACCGCAGAACCTTTGCACATGCAGTTCCACCTACCAGAAATGCTTTTCCTTGCACCTGCACACGTGGGTACTTTTTGAGATTCCCTACTTTTTTTATTTTATTTTATTTTATTTTGAGACAGAGTCTTACTCCGTCACCAGGTGCCAGGCTGGAGTGGCACCTAGTTCTCAAAAGATCTAGTTCTCAAAACAAAACAACAAAACAAAAAGACACACACACACGGCCGGGCGCGGTGGCTCACGCCTGTAATCCCAGCACTCTGGGAGGCCGAGGCGGGCGGATCACCTGAGGTCGGGCGTTCAAGACCAGCCTGACCAACATGGTGAAACCCCATCTTTAAAAAAAAAAAAAAAAAAAGACACACACAAACACTCATTTATTTGTTTACTATATCACTAAAGTGGCCGCACCAAGGATGGGCATGGTGGCTCACACCTGTAATCCCAGCACTTTGGAAGGCCGACTTAGATGGATCACCTGAAGTCAGGAGTTTGAGACCAGCCTCACCAAAATGGTGAAACCCAGTATCTACTAAAAATACAAAAATTAGCTGGGCCTGGTGGCAGTCACCTGTAATCCTTGCTACTCGGGAGGCGGAGGCATGAGAAACACTTGAACCTGAGAGGAGGAGGTTGCAGTGAGCTGAGATCGTGCCACTGCAAACCAGCCTGGGTGACAGAGTGAGACTTCCTCTCAAAAAAAAAATTAGTCATACATGGTGGTGCACGCCTGTAATCCCAGCTACTCGGGTAGCTGAGGCAGGAGAATCACTTGAACCTGGGAGGCAGAGGTTACAGTTATGCCAGTGCATTTCAGTGTGGGTGACAGAGTGAGATTCCATCTCTAAATGAATGGTGCAGTTTCCTGCACCATGGGAGCAGGAAACTGGTTTTAGTCACTACTTTATCCAGTGATCCTAGCACATAGTAGATGCTTAATAAATATTTGCCGAAATAATTTTTTTTTTTTTTTGAGACAGGGTCTCATACTGTTGCCCAGGTTAGAGTAGCAGTGGCATGATATCTCAGCTCACTACAACCTCCACCTCCTGGGTTTAAGCAATCCTCCTGCCTCAGTCTCTCAAGTAGCTGAGATTATGAGCCTTTCAAGTAGCTGGGATTATCACGACCAGCTAATTCTTTTACTTTTAGTAGAGATGGAGTTTCACCACTTTGCCCAGGCTGGTCTTCAACTCCTTGGCTCAAGGGATCCACCTGCCTTGGCCTCACAAAGCGCTAGGGTCACAAGCATAAGCCACAGCACCTGGCTAGAATATAGTAATATTGTCTATGTATTTTAATATCTGATACTCCGGTTTTTTGTTTGTTTTGTCTTGTTTCTCTGAGATGGAGTCTGGTCTGTAGCCCAGGCTGTAGTGCAGTGGCACGATCTCAGCTCACTGCAACTTTCGCCTCCCAGGTTCAAGCGATTCTCCTGCCCTCAGTCTCCAGAGCAGCTGAAACTACCGGCATGTACCACCATGCCTGGCTTATTATTATTTTTTTTTTTTTGTATTTTAAGTAGAAACAGGGTTTCACCATGTTGACCAGGATGGTCTCGATATCCTGACCTCGTGATCCAGCTGCCTTGGCCTCCCAAAGTGCTGGGATTACAGGCATGAGCCACGGAGCCCAACTCTGATACTCCTTTTTTTTTTTTTTTTTAAACAAAGTTCCGAGGCTATGTTAATTGGTTGATTCCTTCTGTTAAAAGTGGAATTCTGTCAAGTTTCCCCATGAAAACTCCATTGGAATTTCTTCCTGTTTCTTTGAGACAGTTTTACTCCATTGCCCAGGCTGGAGTGCAATGGCAAGACCGTGGCTGACTGCAGCCTTGAACTCCCAGGCTCAAGCAATCCTCCCACCTCAGCCTCCCAAGTAACTGGGACTACAGACATGTGCTATCACGTCCAGCTAGTTTTTTATTTTTTGTTGAGACAGGGTCTACGTTGCCTGGGCTGCTTGCAAACTCCTGGAATCAAGTGATTCTTCTGCCTCAACCTCCCTAAGTACTAGGATAACAGGCATAAGCCACTGCACTTGACCTCCATTGGAATATTTAAAATATTTTTATTGTAAAATAAAGTGTCCATAGGTGCACACACACAGCCAGATTCAAGAAACCACATAAAACAAATGTATACTCTTTCCCTAAGCCGTCTGAGGTAGTCTGTGAAAATGGTTCACTATTCACTTGACCGGAGAACCCCACAAAATCATGCAAATCAAGAGGTTCAAATCTTTGTGTTCACTTTGAGAACACTGTGAAACTGCCCAGGCCATCAAAGGTATACATATATGAAAAGCCATGAAGTATCTGAAAGATGTCACTTTACAGAAACACTGCATACCATTCCAACATTACAATGGTGGAGTTGGCAGGTGTCCCCAGGCCAAGCAGTGGGTCTGGACACAAGGTCAGTGGCCCAGAAAAAATGCTGAATTTTTGCTGCACATGCTTTAAAATGCAGTGGCCGGGCGCAGTGGCTCACGCCTGTAATCCCAGCACTTTGGTAAGCCAAGGCAGCAGACCACCTGAGGTCAGGAGTTCAAGACCAGCCTAGCCAACATGGCAAAACCCCATCTCTACTAAAAATACAAATATTGGCTTGATGTAGTGGCGGGTGCCTGTAATCCCAACTACTCAGGAGGGTAAGGCAGGAGAATTGCTTTAACCTGGGAGGCGGAGGTTGCAGTGAGCTGAGATCGCGCCATTGCACTCCAGCCTGGGCGACAGAGTGAGATGCCATCTAAAAAACAATGCAGAGAGTAATGCTGAAGTTAAGGGTTTAGATGTAGATTCTCTGGTCATTGAGCATATCCAAGTAAACAAAGCACCTAAGATGCACAGCTGAACCTACAGAGCTCATGCTCAGATTAACCCATGCATGAGTTCTCCCTGCCACACTGAGATAATCCTTACTGAAAAGGAACAGACTGTTCCTAAACCAGGAGAAGAGGTTGCCCAGAAGGAAAAGATATCCCAGAAGAAACTGAAGAATCAAAAACTTATGGCACAGGACTAAATTCAGTGTTAAAATAAATGCAATTAAAAGTTAAAACACACACACACACACACACACACACACACACACACAGCCAGGTGCGATGGCTCATGTGTGTAATCCCAGCACTTTGGGAGGCTGAGGCAGTCAGATTATGATGCCAGGAGATCAAGACCATCCTGGTCAACATGGTGAAACCCCGTCTCTACTAAAAATATAGAAATTAGCCAGGCATGGTGGTGGCAGCCTGTAGTCCAAGCTACTCGGGAGGCTGAGGCAGGAGAATTGCTTGATTTGGGGAGGCAGAGGTTGCAGTGAGCCGAGATCATGCCACTGTACTCCAGTCTGGATGACAAAGTGAGACTCTGCCTCAAACAAAAACGAAACAAAAAATAAATGCAATTAACACACACACACACAACAACAACAACAACAAAGAAAACCCACAAATGTATAGCTTAAGGAGTTACTCTAATGAGGAGTTCTCAACCAGGAGTGATTTTACTCCATGGGACAATGGCAATATCTAGGGACATTTTTGGGTGATAGGGAGGAGGATGTTTTCTGGCATCTAGAGGGTGGAGGCCAGGAATGTAGCCAAACACCCTGCAATGCACAGGCCAGCCCCAAGGACCAAGAATTATGTGGCCTAAATGTCAAGAGTGCTAAGTTTCAGAAACCCAGTGCTGAGATGTCATCATCACCTCCACCCAGGCCAACCAACTGCAGTGACCAGCTACCCCAAAAGCCCCTCCATGGACTGTGTCCCTCACTCAAAAAGCTGTCCCTCACTCAAAAAGCTGCCCCTCACTCAAAAAGTAACCACTGTTTTGTGACTTTTGTTTTATTCATTTATTTACTTATCTATTTATTTTTGAGACAGGGTCTTGCCCTATCACCCAAGCTAGAGTGCAGTGGCACAATCACAGCTCGCTACAGCCTTTACTTCCTGGGCTCAAGTGATCTTCCCACCTCAGTCTCCCAAGTAGCTGAGATTACAACCATCAGCCAGCACATTTGGCTAATTTTTGTTTATTTCTTGTAGAGAGTGGGGGCTGGTCTCAAACTCCCAGCCTCAAGCGATCCTCTGTGCTCAACTCCCCAAAAGTGTTAAGATGACAGGCGTCAGCCACTGCACCCAACTGTTGTGACTCCTGTAGTAATCACTGCCTTGGACTCGTGTAAGTTTTTTTTGTTTTTTGTTTTTGTTTTTGTTTTTGTTTTTGTTTTTGTTTTTAAAGACAAGATTTCACCATGTTGGTCAGGCTGGTCTTGAACTCCCGACCTCAGGTGATCCGCCCGCCTTGGCCTCCAAAGTGCTTGGATTACAGGCGTGAGCCACAGCACCTGGCCTGTTTGTTTTGAGATGGAGTCTCACTCTGTCGCCCGGGCTGGAGTGCAGTGGCGCGATCTCGGCTCACTGCAACCTCCGCCTTCCGGATTCAAGTGATTCTCCTGCCTCGGCCTCCTGAGTAGCTGGGACTACAGGCACACACCACCATGCCCAGCTAATTTTTGTATTTTTAGTAGAGACGGGGTTTCACCATGTTGGCCTGAATGGTCTCAAACTCCTGACCTCAAGTAATCTGCTCGCCTCGGCCTCCCAAAGTGCTGGGATTACAGGCATGAGCCACCATGCCCAGCCGTATTTGTTTTTTTTTG
>CAUYQU010019370.1:0-14825 GCA_963574635.1 Cheracebus regulus | reverse complement strand
TGTGAATTTGATCCTGTCATCATGATGCTAGCTGGTTATGTTGCACATTAGTTCATGCAGTTTCTTCATAGTTTCAATAGGACTTTATATTTTGATGTGTTTTTGCAGTGGCTGGTACCAGTTTTTCTTTTCCACATTTTGTGCTTCCTTCAGGAGCTCTTGTAAGGGAGGCCTGGTAGTGACAAAATCCCTCAGCCTTTGCTTTTCTGTAAAGGATTTTATTTCTCCTTCACTTATGAAACTTAGTTGGGCTGGATATGAAATTCTGGACTGAAAGTTCTTTTCTTTAAGGATTTTGAATATTGGCCCCCACTCTCTTCTGCATTGTAGGGTTTCCACAGAGAGATCTGCTGTTAGTCTAATGGGCTTCCCTTTGTGGGTAGCCAGACCTTTCTCTCTGGCTGATTTTAACATTTTTTCATTCATTTCAACCTTGGTAAATCTGATGATTATGTGTCTTGGGGTTGTGCTTCTTGAGGAGTATCTTTGTGGTGTTCTCTGTATTTCCTGAATTTGAATGTTGGCCAGACAGACCTGTTTTCAAATATATGCCATGGCAGTTACTGCATGAGCCTCAGTTTCACTGTCTGAACAAAAACTGGAATACAAATAGCTATAAAGCCGGAAGTTTGGATCCAACCATTTTAACTCTGATGACAATTTGAATGAACCTGAGTATAATTTATTGAAATGCAAAAGAAAATCAAGAAAATATGTCTTATTGGCATAACAAAAACATAACAAAATTGATCTGAATAAAATTAGATTTCATAGAACAAATAAACTCAAAACAAAACTGGAGCCTAAAATGCAGAAGACAATGAAAATTTATTGAAAAATTCTATTTTCTTCATAAAATTAGATCTGCAAAATCTGACTTGAGAAAAAAATAGACATGAGAGGAATTGTAGTCATGAATAAACTCACAACAGAAGTTGCCATAGGTAAAATTAACAAGTACCAAAATTTAGGATAAGGATCAGAATTAAAACCCAACTCCAAACAATTCCTGAAGGGTTTTTCTTCCTACAGAGCTCCCAGTGTGGTCATTGTTTTGCTGGCCTTGCACCTTGATAGCTCTCTGTGCCCAACCTGCCTTCTTCCCTCCCTTTCACAAGTATTGACCCCAAAGGTTCCCCCTTCATAAGCATCCAGTGTGCTAACTCCCATCTCAGAGCTTGCTTCCAGAACCCCACCTGAGATGTGACCACTAATATTGAAAAAGTAGTCTGCCCATCACCACTGTACCAGAATTTCTGCCACCTGCTTTCTCTCATGTTTTCCTCAAATGGTATCAAAAACTTGCCTTTCTTTACCCCAAATCTGCTTTATTTTGTTTTAGTTCAAACAAAAATTTTTAGACAGAAACTTTAGTTCTCTGTCTTTTTGTTAAGTATTTCAGTAGCTGTGAAGTCCCAGGTCGCTCCTCATGTTCAGTCCTCCCCAGAGAATCATGTACTCACTTACCAGTTTGGATTGCTGTTCTCAGATCCACCAGTCAACTTCTTTGCTTCCAGTGGTGAGACTTTGTTTGGAGTGGTGAGGAGTTAGGATTACTCAGAGCCCCCTTCTATTTCCTTCCTTTGTTCTCACACCACTGCTGTCCTGGTGGTTTGCCCCAGTCTCCTTAATGCATATTCATCAGATCTTACTCAGCACATTATTTCCATCATCATTTTGTTCTGCTATCCTAGTTGCTCCATCCAGTTTTTTGGAGGATTTGTGAAGCTCCACAGATACGCTGCTGCTGCCTTCTTAGCATTGATCAGAAGGTGATATTTCTTGATATGTTGTAAATCTGGACACCTCTTGGGGAGTTTCCCTGCATTCTTTTCTTCGTCTCCTTAATGATCTTCCAGATTCATTCTTACTCCTGCTCACAGCATTTCTCATTCTCTGTGGAACCCTCTCTTCAGGGTTCTACCACTGCCAGTCCATCACTTGTCTTCTCATTCTGTCCTGCTTGTCTCAGCTTTTGTTGTGTTCTTTTTGGTGTTGCTTCGCTATGTGAACATATAATTTAGATAGGTTTTCCCCATTCATTTTGTTTTCTTGTTTAATTTGTTTGAGAAAAAGTGTAGTCATTATTTTTGATAACATGGGTTCCTAAAATGTGCAGTCAGAATCCAACTGTTATCTGATGTAGTTCTTGTACCTTTTCCTTTTATTATAGGTAGCTAGTAATTGTACACTTTTTCACGTCACCTTCCATTGTTGAGAATTTCTTTTACCGCATTTAAATAAAAGTTCAAATTCTCAGTTGATAAGTAGTTACCGATATGAAACAAACCACTAGTGGCCAGAGCCCTCGGAGGGAAAGACTGAAGTGGGTCTGATTTGAGGTAGCCCGATTTTCTCCTTTAACCGTCCATGTCTGCCTGTCAATAACTAGGCTAGGTTTTCAACTGAGTCTCTTGAAGTGAGATAAATGTCTCATCAAATGATTTATATCAACATTCAGAAGCATTTACCCATGTGAGTGCTGCATGTAAAGACTATTTATGGTTTTATAACAGATGAGAGCTGTCTGAAATAAGCTTTCAGCCTGCACCATAAACATATATCATTCCATTTTTAGAACTTTTGAAATATCTTTTGTATATGTGTATTCAACACATACACACACAATGTATATGTGTATTGTGTTGTTTTCTAAGTAAAATAAAACATTTTCCTATGTACTCACCTTATCACTGGAGAAAAAATTACGAGTAGCCTTAAAACCCAGCGTGCATGCTACACAATCACATGCTCTACTCACTTTTTACAGAGAGAGCCATTATTCTAAATTTTTTTAAAAAAATAAATTCTTCCATGTTTTTTATTTGCAAATGAACTTTCTTGTTCGTTTCCTGATGAACATGTACAAGAGTATTCTGGATTTTAAAGTATGCTATTGTTATATTTAAATAATGCAAGATGCTCTTTCAAAGTGCTTTTAAGAATCCACTGTCAGAAGGAACGTGTAGGGGTCAATTTCTACAAATCCTTGCTTGTGCTTGGTATTGCCACATTAAATTTCTTTGGGACAAATTAATGTTTTACTGATTACTGATATTTAAAGATCTTTTCTTATTATTGTTGGCTTTTGTTTTGGCAAGCCAGGCAAACTTCTTCACTTCAACAAGAAAATCATAAGCTTCAAAGCAATAGAGATAGATAACACTGGTGGGCTCTATGAAGGGCCCTACAGTGAGTGAGGCGACCTGCTCACATAAGTGCTGTCTTACCCCTGAAGACTGCCACGCACTGTATGCTGTCATTTATTAATGACACCTTTCATTAATAAAATGAAAGTGGCATGTTCAAAATTATGATTATTAAATGAAATCTTAATAGAAAAGTTTCTTGGCCTTTTCTTCTCTCTTTTATTCTGACACCTTTCTTTTTAGTGTGATTGATATTTCTGACCTTAGAATTAACTGGTGCTCTTCATGGTAGGGTTAGTTTTGATCAGTGCCCTATAACAAGCTAGTAATAACACTACACTGTCAATATTACATAGATCAACGAGATAGAAAATCAACAAGGATATCCAGGACTTGAACTCAGACCTGGAACAACTAGACTTAACAAATATTTACAGAACTCTCCTCCGACAAATCCACAAAACATACATTTTTCTCAATATCACATTATACCTATTTTACAAGTGACCACATAACTGGAAGTAAATCACTCCCCAGCAATAGCATAGCATTTCACAGGTTTAAATAAAATATTGGTTGGCTGCTTATTTGTTATTTTCATCCCTTATTCCTTCCTGTCTCCATTGTTAAACACAATTATTGGCATAAAAGAGGTTTTTAATACTCATTTTTACACTGTATTCTAGCCTGGGCAATAAAACAAGAATCTCATTCTCTCTCCCTCTTTCTCTTCCTCTTTCTTTCTATCTTTCATTCTTTCTTTCTTTTGCTGTTTCTTTCTTTCTCCTTTTCAAAGAAAAAAAAAAAGAAGAAGAAGAATAGGCTTTTATATAATGCTTTGTTTCTTTAAAATTTATGATTTTAATGTGGAAGAATGTTCAAATTTGAGCAAGTTGCTTAGCAGGATGTTGGCTACCTGAGTATTAGGTGTATTAGTTATGTTAATATTTGTTATATTAATCTTTCTTAGTTTATGTTTGAAATATTTTATGGTATACATGGAAGCAAGAAAGATAGATTATAATCCTTTAGGAAAATTTTTAAATGAACAATTATAGGTGAATTAATTATATCTAGTAACTTGTTTACAAAGAAACAACAAGTACAACAACAACAACAAAAATGCAGCCAAGAGGTCAAACCTTGGGATGGCAGCTCACAATTTTTCTTCTCTGGAAATGGAATGTAAATCCAGGACAGGTGCTCCAGAGGCCATGGATGTCCTCCCTAATCCCTAACCTTCTCTACCTGGATGATGGATTATTGTTGAGCCAATAGGATTTGCTCTGTTGGCAACAGACATTAGAAATGGAGAGACACAGCCAAGGAGTCACTGAGGCTAATCTTTTAAAATATATGATCATAATTTCCTGCTGTTGAGGTCCCTGATCTACCTATGTATCTATCCCTTTGTCTGGAAGGGCCTTCAATAGGGTCCTTAAATTTGGGAGATACTGTAGGACCATTTCAGTAAATCTGCCATTTTGCTTAGAGTTCAATTTGTGGTTTACAGCAAAGAGAACATTAACTACAACTTTAAAATTAGTACAATTTATTTTTAACAAAGAGAGGATAATCTTTTAGTAGAATTCTTTCATGGAAACAGATTATTACCAATTCCATCCAGAAAAATCTTTGAAAAACATTATTAAACTGAAGTCTATGGATTCACACTCTGTGCAAATAAGAAAGCTATTACATCTTTGCAACTCAATTTTATGTACTTTTTTCCACATATTAATTCAAATATTAAGAGCTATTAAAATTGCTACGAATTTTGGAGAAATCAAATGCAAATTGTGGCAGATTCAATAAATGTAAAATTATTGAATATGCTGATTGCAGTGATGTACATAAGAGTTTTTACTTTTTTAAATATTTGTGTTACTAAAATTAAGAAAGCTGCTATTGTACATAACTGAGGAAGCATTTACAGATTGTTTTGAATTTATATATGTGCAATAAAGGACAAATATATCCATGAGACTGTTTGACCCTTGATACAAAATGATAGTGATATTTCTTTCTTCAAATCTATAAATTGTAAGAAAAAACTTCTGGCGCCTAACCCTAACAAGTACAATGGCTTTCATATTGCAAATGATACAAAACAAGCAAATGAAAAAATAATTTGCTATGTCAAATATATCATTAGAAACAGATAAATTAAATGGCTATTCTGTCAAACAAACAGTTTTACTTCTCAAGATTAAAAGAGGGCCTCATAAGAAAGATTTTAATAAAAATCAGTTGTCAGGAAAGATATTGAGTGTGCTGTAATAAATAACAGAGCTAATCTTCAGAGCAATGAGTGGGATATAACCATGATTATTCTTTAAAATTTATGAAAATTATGGCCCAATCTAATTTGCAAATCATGATGGTGAATTTGGCAGAAAACACTGAAGTAATATGTAACAGTTCTAATTTAGTGTTTTTGTTATTAGGAGAAAATTAAATTGCACAATATGTGAAAAAAATTTTCTTCTGATTTTCCAGTTGAATATAATTTAATCCTTTAGGAGTTTGGTGTCTATAGCACAGTTTGGATCAGAAACAGAAATTTAGCAATCATGTTGATTTCTCTTTTTCTTTTTAACTCTAAGATGTGGTTAATTACTTACATGCTCTTTACAACCTAACTTTTGAAACAATGTTATGTTTATGTAGATGCTTTAACTAAAAAGGGAACATAATTGAGCCTTCCCATTCCTTTTCCCTACTACTTTGTCCAGCAGAAGAAGGTATTTTGCAGTTGGGTCTTCACAGAGTTGTGGTGGACATATATTGGCAGGTGCTATTCTTTGGACCAACTTTAGATGTCTGACCTCATTGTTGGTCTCTATTTACTCATTCTTGGTAGAGGGGAAAGTCTAAATCTGAACCAATGTCTTCGTTGCAGCTAAGATAGCTAGAATACCTGTTTGAATTGGCATGGTAGGTGACTTTATATTTATACTCTGCTTCGGTTTTTGAGATGTGGAAGGAAAATCTCAGAAGAATCCATTTACCTGTCATTCTTTTCCTAGGAATTGCTACTCATCTTCGTATTTGACCGGTATAGGGCTTTTGCAATGTTAACTACTGCAATGATAATTAAAGTTACTGTCTTTTATTGAATGCTAGCTTTGTGTTGGCATTTGTAGTTTGTCAAATCTATTGGCATAAAATTATTTATAGCATCCTCTTATTATTTTAGTGTCTGTGAGATCTATGATGATATCCACACTCTCCAGATATTGGTCTTCTATTTTTTTCCTGAGCAGGCTGGCTAGAGATTTATAAGTTTTATTGATCTTCTCAAAAAGCCAGCTATTGGCTTCATTGATTCTGTCTTGTTCATTTTGTTGATGTCTGATATTTATTATTTTTTTATTCTGCTTACTTTGGGTTTAACTTGCTTTTCTTTTTCTAGTTTTTTAGATGAAAGCTTAGGTCATTGATTTGAGACTTTTCTTCTATTCTAACATAGGTGTTTTAATGCTATACATTTCCCTCTAAGCACCACTTTTGCACCATCAGATATTTTGATAGGTCATGTTTTCATTTTCATGCAGTCCAAATTTTCTAATCTCCCTTTTGGTTTATTTTTAACTATGAGTTATCCAAAAGTTGTTTTTTAGTTGCCAAATGTTTGGATATTTTCCAGGTTCTTAAATTTCCCCAGCTTCTCTGAGGTTGTTCATTTTATTAGTTTTAAATACTCATTCCTTTTCTTCCTTTCCTGTTAAGATCTTACTATTTCCACATACTAGGTGTATTAGTACATTTTCACACTGCTATAAAGAAATATCCAAGACTGGGTAATTTATAAAGGAAATAACCTTAATGGATTCACAGTTCCACATGGCTCAAGTAGGCCTCAGGAAACTCAGAATCATGGCAGAAATGGCAGCAGTTACCTTCTTCACGTAGTGGCAGGAAAGACAGAGAAAGAGAAGGAGTAACTTTTCAGTCACTTATAAAATGGTCAGATCTCATGAGAACTCAGTCACTATCATGAAAACAGAGTGGAGGAAACTTCCTCCCATGATTCAAATACCTGTCACCAGGGTTCTTCCTCAAGACCTGGGAATTACAATTTCAGATGAGATTTGGATGGGAACACAAAGCCAAACCATATCACTAGGATTGGGCTGAATAGGCATATCACTAATTTTTTATTTTTCTTTTCTCCTTACCCTTTCTACAACTTACCTTGTGTTAAAAAACATGAATATTCTTGCTTTATATGTCATTTTCATTTAAAAAAATCATGTACCAATTTATGTTTTTTTAATCTTAGCATTGCATTCTTATGTGAACCCGAGAAAACTAGAATTGTTTTGTTTTGCTTTGTTTGTTTTAAAATTTTATTCTATTCCCTGAATTACTTCTATGTCTACCAGGATGAATTTTTCTCTCTGTATATATTTGTGTCTACCACATCAAAAGATTTTTCTCAAATATCTAGTGATTCTTGGTTATTCATTCACATTTAAGAATAACATGACATAAAAGCGATTAGCTCTATGATTCTAGGTAAGGTCAACTAGTAATCACTGATAGGTTGTGAATTAATCTATGATTGGAGAGAAAGCTTGCCGTTAGTCAGAGGCCCTCTTAAATATGGAAGGCCTTGCTGTTTGGCATCCAGTTCCAAGCTATGTGTTCTAATTCTCCCCAAGGACTTGGTTCAATTTATTTATTTATTAGTCGTCAATCCTTTGCCTGGGTGTTAGAGGGGCATGACTATCTGGCAATGGATAATTCTTTCATATGGGTAGAGTGTATTTTCAACTGACCTTCTTGTTTCAGCCCCACTTAACTTTTCTTACCTTCCACATCACTGGAATTCCTGAGTCCTGAGCTTCTCCAGGCCTCTACCAAGATTGGTTTCCTTCTTGTATGCAGCCTGTCCTCTCTTGCCCCCTCCCAAAGATAACAAAGGTATATTTCTATTTCAAAGTCACAATGATATATTCTTATATTATCTTCTAAAAGTTTTAATGCTTTAATGTTCACATTTAGATGTATATTTCACCTGCAATTACCATTCTTTCTCCTTTTCTTCTTCCACAAGGTAAGCCCAATTATGCCTGCTTCCCTTTTATTAATAATGTTCAACACTGGCTTGTCCAAAATTTTATATGTATCTGTTGCTTTGCAATAGATGCAACTTGATAGGCTAGTTCTACAGTGACTTGTTGATATAAATGCTCTGTATCTTATTGGATTGGGGTAAAGAGTAATCAAATGGCATCTCAATTAGTTGAGAATTAATTTCCTGGAATGAATATAAAATTTAACAAGTTGCTGTTGTTTGAAGGTTTTCTGTAGACCTAAGAAATGAAAATGTCTTTGAAAGAATGTTGCATACGACTTTGACACCTGCAATCCAGTTTGAAATATTTATCAAGTTTTCAAGCTAGAGAAATTATAGACGTATTTTCTGGTGTTTTCTGAGGTGGTGAAGTTCCCCCAAATACTTGGAAAAATATTTGAGGAGGAGGAACATCCAGTTCCAAAATACTTTCTCTTTTGAGGAGAATGGATTTTGCAGTGTATACAATACATAGCACTCTCTATATGACCCCTGGTGAAGGTTCCCATTATACTGGTTAGTCTTTCTGAGATTCTCCTGAATGAAACAGAATTGAGCAAATGAAAGATCTCATTTTCTATAATTATCTTTTTGGAGTCAGAAGAGGGAGAGCAGGATTGTAGAAGACGGGGGAAGGAGAAAAGCAGAGAGGGACAGATAAGTGTTTGACACCAATTTCATTATGAACTATACCATCTTAGAAATGAAGGGAGCAGAGTTTATCTTGTTCAGCCTCTGACTCATTATGGCAATCCTCCTTTGAGCTCTCTGACAGATGGCTATGCAGTCTTTGCTTAAATAGTTTAAATATTTTCATTGATAGGCAGCTCATTTCTTAGCAGGTTGTTATTTGGATTTCAGCAAGTTCTAATAATTAGACTGCAGTTGGCAAAACCTGCCTTCTTTTAGTTATTGGTCTTTTGGAGCAATATAGAATAATGCTTCTGCTCCACTGTGATTTTTTAAGTTAGCTTTCACATTTTCTTTTAAATATTTAGGGCCTTTTAAGGTTAAAATTTAAAATTTCTTCAATCACTATTTAAGCTCTTGGCATTCTAATTTTTTTTTTTTCTGGATACTCTCCATATATTCAGTGTCTCTTTAGAAACTTCTTTTTAAAATTGAGGTTTAGCAAACATATAAAAACACACAACTCGTAAATGTGCAAGTCCATAAATTACTACAAAATGAACAAACTATTTGATCACTACCCAGAATAAGAAAAAGAACATTACTGATTCTGAATAAGTCTTATGTATGTCCGTTTAATCACAACTCTCCTATTAGCAAAGATAATCCCTCTTCTGATTTCCAATACCATAGAACAATTTTGTCATTTTAAAATTTTATATAAAGAGAACCATATTGTCTGACTTCTTAAACTAAATATTTTGTTTATGAGAACCATCCATGTTGTTATGTGTAGTTGTGGTATATACTATTTTATTTTTGTGGTTTTCCATTTTTCGATAAAACAATTATTTTTGTTTTACTTTTAATGGGCAATGGATTGTCTACAATTTTTGTTTGTTATAAATAATGGGGCTATGCTTATACATATCTTTGTGTGCATACATGTATATGGGTTTCTATTGGTTATATATCTACAAGTAAAATTGCTAGGTCATAGGACCTATGTATGCTCAGCTTTGTTTAGTAGATAATGCCAAACACTTTCCAAAGTGATTGGACTAATATAAATTCAGAGCAACTGTGTATGGGAGTCCATATTGCTTCAGGGTCTTGCCAACATTTAGTATTTTAATTTCTGATTTTAAATATCCTAGTAAGTGTATAGTGTTATATCATTATTGTTTAAATTTGCATTTATGTGATTATTAATGAGGTCATCGATATGTTTATTGGTCATTTTAATATTTTTTGAGAAGTGTCTTTTCACATTTCTTATCCATTTTTCTACTGTATCTTTTGCCTTTTTCTTATTTAGCCATTTTGTATATATTCTGGCTAAAAATTATTTGTTGATTATATGTGCTGTGAATAGATTCTCCCTCTCTGTAGCTTACCTTTTTGTTTTCTTAATGAAAGTTCTAATTGTAATGTGGTCCAATTTATTAATCTTTTCCTTTGTGGCTAGAGATGTTTCCACACTGTTTAAGATGTCTTTGCTATCTCCAAGTTACAATTATATGTTCCTATGATATCTTCTAGAAGTTATATTGTTTTAATATTTACAGTAAGATGTATATTTTATCTACAATTACCTTTTTTTTTTTAAGATGGAGTCTCGCTGTGTCACCCAGGCTGGAGTGCAGTGACGTGATCTTGGCTTACTGTATCTTCCCCTTCCTGTGTTCAAGTGATTCTCCTGCCTTAGCCTCTTGAGTAGCTGAGATTACAGGCGTGTGCCATAATTCCTGACTAATTTTTGTATTTTCTGTAGAGACTGGGTTTAGCCCTGTTGGCCACACTGATCTCAAACTCCTGGCCTCAACTGATCTGCTTGCCTGGGCCTCCCAAAGTGCTAGGATTACAGGCATGAGCCACCATACCTGGCCTCTACTATTTTGCATATAGTGTGAAGTTACATTAAGATACCCATTGCACATCCTAGCAAAGATGTCAAGCAGGCATGAATATAAAAATCTGGATTTTGAAGTAGAGGTCTGGATTGAATTAAAAGTTTAGAAGTTTTCAGTATACAAATGCCGCTATGAGATTAGATGTTAAAGAGTTTAGCATAAATAAACAAGAAGCCTGAGGACAGAGCCTAGAACTCTCCAGTGTATCATCCTAAAATAGACTTAGTACTGTGCTACAGGCTAGTGTACAGAACAGTATACTAGTATGGAAAACAGTGTGCTATAGATTCCTATGACCTGGATACTACTTTTAGAAATGTACCCTACAATTGTATTGATTTATTACATTGGCTGGTGCCTGTCACATCACAATATAAACTCAATGTTACAGCAAACCAAAATGTGAGATATTTAAATACAAATTGTGTTTAAGCCATGCCCTTCATTAACCACTACTGGACTATAAAAAGCAACAATTTACATGTTTTCTTAAGCATTTTATGGTGTTTTCATGTTATTCAGATTATTTGTTCAAGCCTGTCAGGGTATTTTGGAATCCTAAATAGTTAATCCAACATGTTAACTATTTTTCCTTTATTCGGGCATTCAGCATTGGCAGATATGATAAGAAAGTGACTAATAGCAAATACCAGATACTATAGGATAATACCCTAAAATCTCTGGCTAATATACTAGAGGCCTTCCTCCTCTAGCTGACATTGCTCCCAACAGCAAATATCGTTTAAGCAAAGCAATATAATTGTATCTAACATACTGTCATCCAGGTCCTATTTCCTCCTGTTTTCAAGAAAAGAAATCATAAGACAAGACACCTTTCTATGAATCCCTGCTTATGATTTTGAG
This sequence comes from Cheracebus regulus, assembly GCA_963574635.1. Classification (NCBI taxonomy): domain Eukaryota; kingdom Metazoa; phylum Chordata; class Mammalia; order Primates; family Pitheciidae; genus Cheracebus; species Cheracebus regulus. Next base: position 3,186 of record CAUYQU010019370.1, on the reverse strand, counting down.
GTAGGGCACTCACTTGACCACATTCTTAGAGTAAATCACTTCCAGTATAGAGTTATTTCACCTCTGTAAAAAAGAATACCCGCAAGATGGTATGATACATATCTAAACATCATGCTTTGGCCTCTAGCTACCTCCAACTATGTGAAAATAAAAGTTTTATCAAAATAATTTTTATTTGACCAAATCCAAGAAGAAAGTCTTTAAGTATGCATTCATTTCAGTTGCAACATTTATAAAGTGCCTGTTTTATGCAGTACACTATTCTACATATTATTAAGGCATGAAAGGAATTATGGATCTCTGTCCTCACACCTTGCATCTAATCTCTGTGTCTGTCCTTTATACTGCTGTTGAATCCACAGTTCTATAATCATCTTCATTTTCTGCATAATTTTTTTGTGAAATCACAGCCTGTGATAGCACTGTTTCTTAAGACATTTCCATATGTTGTTGCAAGGTGCTTTTCTAACTCCTTATTAGCAGTGATACTAGTTGGCTCTTTACAGTTATGTGCCTAACATTCATATCCTGTGAACTATCTTTAATTCTCTACTGTTTTATATAGATTTGGCATCTTTAAAGATAAGAATCTTTAAATCTTATCTTTAAAGCATCTTATCTTTAAAGCAATCTTTTAAAGATGCTTTAAAGATAAGCATCTTTAGTCTTATAGAGGTTAAGTCATGTAGTTAGTGACTCAGTGGGTCTAGAAAATAGTTTTAAAAAAATCTTCGGTCCTATCATTTTTTTACTAGTCCACACAGTATAACTTCAAAATTACAGAGGTATTGACTTTAAGGACACATATTAGCAATCAGTACAAATTCAAAACTCTCTTAGGATACCTCATGATTGTATTGTTATAAATTTCACATAAAATTAGGGCCTGCTTCTCCTGATCGTGCAGGCTACTACTGTTACACCTCTAGGACATCTTTAAGATCAGAAACTTGTGTTTAAGTTGTAAGGGATCATTTATTTTTGAAATATTTACAGTAATGCTTTTGCAAAGCATGTGACCAAATCATAATATGAGCCTTTAGTAATGGTATAATGAAGGTTGTTGCTTATCAATGGGAAACTTGGATGTTATATACTTGAAATTGGGATACAAAAACAAAACAAAAAGCTGAAACTTATCAGATCTCAAAGGGAAAGTTTGTAATTCATGAATAATAAACAAAGAAAATATTTTTTAAAGTCAGGGTGTCCGAATGCCTCTGAGATCAGTTTAACATATATGATCTACATTTATAAATAGCAGATTACCAAAATCCACACTGACCTTGGCCACTGTATGAAGGTGATATTTTTGAAAGAATGAGCTGTACTGAAACAATTTCTGCAATATATTAGACACAAATATGCTTTCCTTCCATGTTAGGCATGCAGAACTTTTTCCCACCTGTTGACTTTTAGTTAAACAAACATATTATATGATGTAACTAGTCCAAAGAAAATTTTCTCTTCCTCTACGTGAATGAACTCCCCTTTTACCCTTTTGCTAAATCCTGGAGTTCTGATGTAGTTCAGGATCTTATATTACATCCATGTCACTTTTGGAATCTCTTCAATGCTACAGTGGCTTGAATTATTTTCAAGCATTTAATCAACTTCTGTTTAGGTCTGTTTTCTCCTTTCACTCTGTACATTTATTCTCCAAATACAAATATAATACAGATTGGACTCCCTTTGCCATTGTGAGCTTTTAAATTAAAAACAAGTTTTGTCTTACAGTCTTTAATAGTTGCAAAAATGACAAAATTAAGAATGTTTCATCAGTTTGCACTGTAGCTATCATGACAATTATTGCTTACTGTGGTTATTTGCTTTCTTCTCACTGTTGAAAAAGTCAGGTTTTTTTCATTGTTGTTGTTTGTTTGTTTCATGGGAATAAACAACTCCTGAGGAATGGCTCTATGTATCCAAAATACAAGGAAAGTTTCTGGGACATGGATTTAAACTTATTCTGTGGTAAAGACAGTAAGCTCTAGAGTTAGAATTTTAAATTCATAGTTGAATTCTGATACTTACTAGTCAAGCCGCTTTCGAGAAAAAAAAGGCTTTTCCCTTCTGTGCCTTAGTTTCATCAGTTGTAGAAAGAGGGTGACTATTGTATCAACTCAATGGAATATAGAACAATTTAAAGGAGATGGAATAAGTGATGCGCTTAGTATGGTGTCTGTATTTATTGAATGCTCAACAAATATTAGTTGTTATTAAGACTCATATATGAGAGTATTATATAAAACTGCAACCTTCCCAGATGGTTAGAGAACTTTAAAAGTTTTATAGCTTTTAGTTAGCAGATAATGAAATAGAGACTCAAAGAGGTTATAACTTATTATATACACCTTAGTTATCCAAGAAGAAACAGAACAGAGGCCTTGGAGGCAATGCCACACATCTACAACCATCTGATCTTTGACAAACCTGACAAAAACAAGCAACAGGGAAAGGATTACCTGTTTAATAAATGGTGTTGGGAAAACTGGCTAGCAGTGTGCAGAAAGCAGAAACTGGACCCCTTCCTGACACCTTACACTAAAATTAACTGCAGATGGATTAAAGACGTAAACATAAGAACACACCGTAAAAACCCCAGAAGAAAACCTAGGCAAAATCATTCAGGACATAGGCATAGGCAAGGACTTCATGACTAAAACACCAAAAGCATTGAGAACAAAAGCCAAAATAGACAAATGGGACCTAATTAAACTCCAGGGCTTCTGTACAGCAAAAGAAACAATCATTAGAGTGAACTGGCAACTAACAGAATGGGAAAATTTTTTTTCAATCTACCCATCTGACAAAGGGCTAATATCCAAAATCTACAAAGAACTAAAACAGATTTACAAGAAACAAACAAACAAACCCATTTAAAAGTGGGCAAAGGACATGAAGAGACACTTTTCAAAAGAAGACATTTATGTGACCAACAAACATATGAAAAAATCCTTGTCATCACTGATCATTAGAGAAATGCAAATGAAAACCACACTGAGATACCATCTCACACCAGTTAGAATGGCAATCATTAAAAAACCTGGAGACAACAGATGCTGGAGAGGATGTGGAGAAATAGGAACACTTTTACACTGTTGGTGGGAGTGTAAACTAGTTCAACCATTGTGGAAGACAGTGTGGCGATTCCTCAAGGACCTAGAAATAGAAATTCCATTTGAC
>CAUYQU010019369.1:0-74395 GCA_963574635.1 Cheracebus regulus | reverse complement strand
TAGGCTTCATCCCGGGGATGCAAGGCTGGTTCAACATATACAAACTATAAATGTAATTCAGCACATAAACAGAACCAAAGACAACAAACACATGATTATCTCAATAGATGCAGAGATGCTTAATATAGACCATTCTTAAAATCAGCTTATCTGTTGTGAAAAGATGGAGAAAGATGGCACAGGTGGAAAGATTTTAAAGAGTAATAATTCATAATTTTCCTTGCTTGTTTTTGAATCAAGTGAAGTTTGTTTACTTATTTCACTATTTTTTGAATATAAGAAGATACTTAAATATGTTACCTGTATCTAATTGTTGTAAGTGACTCAAAGTTTATTTATATTTAAAGATATTGGTGCTTATTTTTGAATAATTTGCAGTTCTATAAGATGTGTTGAAAGTCTGTTATTTGTTGAATAATGGCACCTTTAGACAAAAGTTAAACTTTATTTTTTGCTTTCTGTCAATTGTACTTTTATAGGCTGAGGTTTGTCTCTTAACGTGTCCACAATTCTGGAGTTTTCAAACATGTATTATTCATATTAATTGTTGTTCCTTTAAAGTAATTACAGTTCTATGCATAAGAATTGTTGAAATTCCTTTGAGGAAGGATTTCTCAGACACTTTATATAATTATATATATCACTTTGAAATGCATGCATAATATATGTGTATAAACAAAGTTTGTTTGAATGTTAACATGCCTCTGCATGTAATATATATTTCTGACACAATATATAAAATGTTCAATTTACCAGCTTTGCAAAACATTTACAAACTGAGAAAAAATATTTTTTCTCATACTTCTAAAATTAGTTTTTTTCTCATACCTCTAAAATCTGTTTTTCCTCATACTTCTATAATCACCATGACCCAATTATGTTACAAAGAACATTCCTTTAAAAATTAATATAAACATTCTTTTTAAGAATGTTCTTTGTAACACTATTAGATTATGGTGATTTTAGAAGCATGACTTCTGACAAAGAATCGTGGCAACTGAATATTATGCACAGTAATTTTTTTCATTATTGGGCATTGTCCTGTTTTTTATTTAATGTGTTGACATGTAGCAAATTAAAATGATCTTGTGTCTTTGAAAAAAAATTCACTGATTAGTACTTGTGTTCAAATTCCAAGTGCTTATCATTATTGCATTACTTCATGAACACAAATTTGAAATGCAAAGTGATCATTCCTTTGCAATGATTAAATGAGACAGGTACTTGTATTCATATTTACTAATATGGCTTTGAATAATATGCCATAAACTGCATAGTAAATTGTGATATTTTGGCATTTTGTCAGGAGTAATTTGAAGGCTTTTATGTGGCTACTAATAATATTTTAGAAAACAGTACAATTAATTTCGTGGGTTTTGGTAAATCTGTTTATCTTTATAGTGAGGATCAGCTACGATTAAGTTTGAAAATTGCCATTCCCCTTCCAGTTATGCTTGCAAACAATTTAGTATTCATGAATAGTCAATAAACATTGATAGAGACCTGGGAATAGTCGGAGGAAATCGCATATGCTCCCTTCTCTAGAAGAATTTGGTCTATTATAAGAGACATATCTGTGAGCAAGTAATTGCTGCTCTACATGGCTGTGAACAAAGTACTGTAGAAACCCAAAGAAAAGAAAATTCTGCCTGGGCTATAAGGGCCATAATGTGAGAAGAGAAAAACAAAGATTTATATGAAGGTAATATTTACTAGTAATGATGAATTGTGGGAATTTGCTTAGAAAGGCTAGACTATTAAACATGTACAGGTAAATATTGATGCTTATTAAATTCAAAACATAAATTTTAGAGAAGATATAAAAAGCATTTCTTGGTTCTGTTTTAAAAAACTCATACAAACAAATCTGGAATGAGATGCCTAAGCTACACAAATACTTTTTACTCTCTGAAAGACAGAATAAGGAGAAAGGAAGGAAGGAACAAATGAACAAACTATGAGTTTGGTTCTGACGATACACTGAAAATTATACTAAGGGCTTTACAAGTATTGTTTGGATGGATTTCTCCACCTGTTGTATATTATTTTGGTAAACACAATGATGGAAGCCAAGGCAAAGTGGTGAAACCAAATTCTCTCTGAATTTGAAGCCAATTATCTTAATTACTATATGTGTGTTTGTGTGTATGTGTAGTACTTATGTACCAGCATTTACATATATGTTGTATAATTATTCAATATATGTGGTATAAATGCTATTAAATAGACACCAAATGCTAATTAACAGAGATAGTTTTAATCCATGGGTGCAATGGTGGAATATAAAATAACCTATTGCCATGATTCAAAGACATAGAAAATATATCTGCAATCATAGATATGCATACCAGTAGTTTGCCAAGGTAATCAAAATGCCAAAGTTAGAAAAATTATATCCCTTATAGAGAACTATTTTTGTAAGCTCATGTTAAAATTATGCTCTGGGAGTTAAAAATATGTAATATATTCAATTCCTTTAACTATTCACTGAGTGATTTTTAACTACTTAAGAAACAAAAAGTCGAGTGAATGCCAGGTTTGTTATCAAGATACTGCCTTAGTAGGGAAAAGATTTAAAGAACAAAGGTGGTTATTTCTCTTTTTAAAAAATTTATCAAGTAATTTCAAAATAAATATTTTATGTTCACAATGTAGAAATGATATATTCAAATTTTACTACTATATTTGTGCAAAATTAGTCACATAAATGGATATTTTATTTTGAAAATTAAGTCTGATTGCAAAGTTTTGATAATTAACAAAAAGCAAGCTTAAGTGAATGCTGATTATAGTAAAATAAAATATTATATGTCTTCAACAGCTCTGTGCTGTGAAACATAAACATAGAAATCAAAGAATAATTTTAAGTCATGTTTTTAAAAAGCAGAAATATGAATACTGTAACCATATGACTTTACATTATTACAATCAGTTTGTATTTTTAATTAAATCAGTGCTCTTAAGATGAGCACTGCATGCATATAAAATATATAATTATTTCATATTTATCAAAAAGCTGGTTTCATATCAACTGAAAGGAATCAATTGTATTTATTTTCCAAAATAAATTTATTTTCATGAACGTTAAGATGCATTCTTATGCAACTTACATAGAAGAATATAGAATTACTATGCACAATTAGACTAATTATCTAGCTAGTCTGGGATATGGAATATGACCTGTTTGATATCCATATCACGGATTTTTGATGACAGTCTCAACTATTAGTGACATTTTATCAAGTACATTATTTTATTAGAAAAATTTTAGGGCTCTACCTCCCATTATTTTTCTATAAAATATAGGGTATTTATACCTATCAATAGAGATATAAACATAGATTTTGTAATCTATAAATCCATACAGTATGTTACAATTTGAAACTATATAACTTGCACAACTGTACTTGTACAATAAAGTAGATATCAAATGAAAACAACCAAATTTGATAAGAAAAAAAGTCTTCATTAATAATTTCGCCCAGCAGCGGGGGGCCGGGGGGATGGGGAGGGATACACCAGGAGAAATGCCTGATGTAGGTGACGGGAGTGGGGGTGGGGGAGGGGCGGGGCCATGAAGACAGAGAACCACCATGGCGTGTATGTACCTATGCAACAATCCTGCAGGATGCTGGATGTGCACATGTACGCCAGAGCCAAAATACAATTTAAATAAATAAATAAATAAAATAATTTTGCCCAATAAGCTCATGAAATTTGAAAGAAATAGTCTTTTTAACTTCCTAACTTTCCAGTAGAACTTAAATGGGAAACATGATACGGCACATTTCTAGGCCAAGACTCTTTGTATTTATTTATTTTCTTGAAACATGGTCTTATTCTGTCACCCAGGCTGGAGTGCAACGGCTAGATCACAGCTGAAATGATCCTCCCACCTCAACCTCCTCAGTAGCTAGGACTACGGGTGCATGTCACCTATAGAGACATGGTCTGGCTATGTTGCCTAGGCTGTCTTGAACTTCTGATTTCAAGTAACCCTCCACCGTTGGCCTCTTAATGTTCAGTGATTACAGGCATGAGCCACTGCAGCCACCCTAAGTCTTAATGTTCATGTACTTACTATAAAATTTGACAGTCTAAAATTAGTCATTCCTCGTTTAATTAAAGGCACAGAATTTTGGCCAGGTGCATGGCTCACACCTGTAATTCCAGCACTCTAGGAGGCCGAGGTGGGTAGATAACTTAAGGTTAAAGGAGTTTGAGATCAGCATGATACACAGGGTGAAACCCCGTCTCTACCAAAAATACAACTGTGTGTAATGGCCCACACCTGTGGTCCCAGCTACTTGGGAGGCTGACGTGGAGGTTGCAGTGAGCCACTGAACTCCAGCCTATGTGACAAAGTGAAACTCCCTTTCCAAAAAAAAAAAAAAAAGAATTTCAAAAGTATAATATATGAAATGAAACTTCACTAAAAACAAGCAGAGTATTAAAAGCTCATAGATATATTTTTAAATGAGTCACATGAATAACATTTATTTATAATTGCAGGAACCTAAGAAGTGTGTGTGTGTGTGTGTGTGTGTGTGTGTGTGTGTGTGTGTGTGTGTGTATTTGTGCATGAATACCTATGTTAGGATTTGAAAGAAAGAGGGTAAAACAAGTTACCCAAAGTCGAAGTGACTACTGTTGTACCAGTTTCCTGTGGTTTCTGGGAAGACGCAGCTGAGTGAGTTATTGTCCACAAAAGACACTGAGCAATAATAAGGGCTTTGTAAAACTGAGGAGATTCCAGGAGAACAAACAGAAAGGCAGCTCCAACTTTCACTAATCTTGTCATGTAAGATCACCTTGGACCTATGATTAGACTACTAAATAGTTGACCTGAATTATTTTCAATTTGATTAGCATATTACTAAAAAATATTTTAAATTGTTTATAGAAGTATAATCAACACTAAGGCCATGCTACCTTTCCTGAACACACCTGATCTCTGATCTCATGAGCTAAGCAGCAGGATCGGGCTTGGTAAGTACTTGGATTGGAGAACTCTGATCAAAACATCATATAGAGTCCCCTGAAATCCATTAAGAAATCTTTCAGTCAAAAAAAAAAAAGAAAAGAAAAGAAACATTTCAGTAGAAACCTTCAGTATTTATTATTTTTACTAATGTGCACTATTTTTTATATTTCTTAAATTTTCCAAAATGTTTTTATTTTAGATTTTGAAAATCAATTAAGAATAAAACCATGGTTTACAATTGATGTTATTCAACATGGAGGGCCATGGGGAAAATTCTGTAGTGTATTAATTATAAAATTAATATTATAAATTATAAATTATATAATCTCTGTTGCCTCTATTACAATGGAAATGTGACCCTGTCCTACCAAAGACAAATCCTTCTACTTGTGTCTTGGAACCCATTTGATCTTGCTTGCTCAAGGAATGCTTTTCTGCAGCTCTGCCCTCCTTCATCTCTAAAGCTGACTTCTCCTTTCCTCTGGCTCATTTTCATTAGCATATATGTGTACATTGCATAAATATCCTTGAAGAGAATACCTTCAAGAATTACACTGACTTTTCAATCTTCAGCTTATCTTTCAAATCTACTACTCAAATTGCTTTTGTCAGAATCAGCAATCTTACACAGCATTGTACTTGGCTGTATATTATTCTTAACTACCACTATTTCAAATCCTCATTTGATTTTTCTTCTTTCTCTGACAAACCTTAGACTATTAGAATTTATGAAAGCAGACCTAGCTTTGCATACGCGCGCACACACACACACACATATACATATATATATGTATTTGCTGATAAATGTTAAATTTGCATCTTTAGTCTTGATTGCTTTTATAATCTTTGGTTTCTTATATCCATTTTCCAACACAAAAAGATTATGTTTGCATTTCAAAAGTAATGTTAAGTATAATATATTCAAATTTGCATTTTCTATTTTCCCATTTCAAAACCTGTTTCTGTTTCTTCTCTATTCTTGCTCTCAATGAGTCTCAGCTCGTTTTTAATCCAAATAACTGAGTCATTTCTGATTCAACCTTTCTTTCTCAACAACCCCATCCCATTTACATTGAATACATCAACGAGTACTGTGACAAATTTTAAATTCTTCCACTCTGATATGTCTCCATAATTTTTAAAGCAACCTCAACTCTCACTGGTGATACTACAATAATATTGCAATACTCAATTCTGATTCAAATTTTACAATCATTACCCACTTAGTAGACAAATGCTATTTCAGAAGTCAGATCTCATAACTTTTTAGGTTTTTTTTTTCTTTTCTTTTTTTTAAATTATATTTTAAGTTCTGGGGTACACGTGCAGAACGTGCAGGTTTCTTACAGAGGTATACGTGTGCCATGGTGGTTTGCTGCATCCATCCCACCATCGTCTACGTTAAGTATTTCTCCTAATGCTATCCCTCCTCTACCCCCTAACCCCTGCTCTCCCTCCCCTATCCCCCTACCTCCTGCTATCCCTCCCCTGGTCTCCCACTCCCGATAGCCTCCAATGTGTGATATTCCCCTCCCTGTTGCATGTACTCTCATTGTTCAGCACCGACTTATGAGTGAGAATATGTGGTGTTTGGTTTTCTGTTCTTGTGTCAGTTTGCTGAGAGTAATGGTTTCCAGCTTCATCCATGTCCCTGAAAAAGGCATGAACTCATCCTTTTTTATGGCTGCATAGTATTCCATGGTGTATATATGCCACATTTTCTTTATCCAGTCTATCATTGATGGGCATTTGGATTGGTTCCAACTCTTTCAAACCAAAATTATTACCTATAGCTTTCACAGCTAACCATATCTGTGTGCAATCCACATTTCCAAATGCTCCCTTCAAATTTTTCTCTTGTTCAATGTATTCCAACTGCAAGAGACCACTCTTTCTCCCTGTTCATTTGTCTTTATATATTTTCTTGGTGTATTCACTATGACCTATGTTAGGAAGACTCTTCCACTATTTCTTCCCATCACTGGTTCCTTCTCATCGACTGTGTCTCATCTCAAAGCAGATATCGAGACGCTTGCCCTTCCCATATAATTTAAAAGCCTACTCACATCTTTCTATTTTAGTTAATCTCTGGTACACACTTATCTCTTATTTCCTCCTAAGCATCTATAATACTATTGCTCATTTGGATTTTTATACACAGATCTGTATAGTCCCTCCTCTCACCCAAGATTTGTTCTTTGAGAGTGAGAATTTGGTATTCTGATTCCTGTTGTATCCTTGGGTTGAACATTTTCTTCACTGGACAGATACTCTGAAAATATCAAGTAAAAAAATAAGTTGTTGATTTAATCTGCTTAAATGCTTAGTAAACACTAATATATAAAATATTTGAATATTGAATTAATTATATTATGAGTATTGTTTTAACTAAATTTCTATTAAGTGATTGGATAAGTTATTCTATAGCTATACAATGGAAACTTATTAATAAAAGCAACAAATTATTGATACATGCAACAACACAGACGAGTATTAAATCATTATGATGAGCAAAATATCAAGACAAAAATGCATGTTTACTGTGTAATACCCTTTATATAGATGTATACACAATACAGTTCTCTCTATAACAGAAGTCCAGTCAATGGTTGTCTATGGACAGAATCTAAAAACATAAGAAATATTCATATTTTGGTATGATGAAAATGTATATTTATTATAATTTTAGTTCCACAAATGTATGCACATGTGAAAGTACATCAAATTCTTCACTTTAAATATGTACAGCTAATTTTAAACAAATTATTCTTCAATAAATTTGCAAAACAATAGATGCATCTAAATGATAAATAATTTGAATTGGTGTTTCTTGGTGTTTCATTAAAAAATTCTTGAATTGAAAATAGGCTTGAAGAAGAATGTAACTATTTATTACTAGTGATAATGCAGGTACCAAAACACCATGGTGATAGGTTTTTACATTTCAATATGCAGACTTTTATGTTGGGTATCTACATTCATATGACGGGTGTCCTGCTGTAAAAATTGTCCACTGTCAAGTAATCACACTTCAGTGCAACAATAATAATTCTTTTCAGCAGAGAGGAAAGTATATTTTATATTTAAAGTATAGTTTTTCTGCCTTCTAAGCGATTTGCATTAATTTTTCCTTCACAGCCGAATTCCAGCTGCCATCAATTTCAAAGAAAAATTATTTAGATATAAAACCTTTAAGTAAATTATTATTTTTCAAAATGCAATGATTTAAACCATCTTATAAATCTGTATGAGTAAAATAGTATTTTCTCAAAACATAATGGTTTCTTTCATAAATGTGTTTACTTAATGCATATTGATCTGCCATAATTCTTCATATAGGTGTAATTATTTTCAATTAAATTTGTTTTAAAAATCTTCAGCATAACATGGGAGTCTAAATACATTAAAGTGGAATCCTTACTCTAAAAGAACTTTCAATAAAATAATCAAAATAAAAGAAACAATATAATGAAAAAACATAATATTCATTTATAAATTACTTCATAGGATTATAGTTATTCAACTATTATTCAAGTATTACTAAGTGGTTATTATGTGCTGAACACTGTGCTGGACAGTAGGAATATAAAGATGAATCTGACAGAAACTGCCTTTTTTAATGGTACCCATTTAAAATTATTAATTATAATAATAAATATAAAACTGTCTGCAGAGAAACAATACAGCATAATGATTTAAAATATAGGGTTTTTGGAGGAAGAAAAACCTGAATTTCTACCTTAGCCCTAGTACTTCATGTAAGGTACTGGACATCTCTAAGCCACAATTTCCTACCTTAAAAATGTGACCAGTAATACCTTCTCCATAGTTAAGGACTTATGAGAAAATATTTGTCAGTCCTTACTTCATCATTTTCAAAAAGAAAAAGATTAATATATTTATATCCCTCATAGTCTCTAAGCTCTTGAAAAGAAGAAATTGTTTACTATACAATAATTATACAATTCATTTTTAACTAAAAAATTTAATATACTTGTGCAATCACCAACTAGATCAACATACACATTTCCAACATCCCAGAAAACTCTTTTGTGCCTTCTTCATGCAATACTTTACAAAGATAATCACTATTTTTTCACCATGGACTACATTTTTCTGTTTTAGTAATTCATGTAAAGGCCATTATATAGTATGCAATCTTTTGTTTGTTTCTTTTTATTTTAATACTTTAAATTCTGGGATATACGTGCAGAAACATGTTACATAGATATACATGTTCCATGGTGGTTTGACACATACATCAACCCATCATCTATTTTAGGTATTTCTCCTAATGTTATCCCTCCCCTTTTCCCCCACCCCACGACAGGCCCTGGTGTGTGATCTTCCCCTTTCTGTGGATTCAGACAAACTTTGTTTATACATATATATTATGCATGCATTTTAAAGTGGTATTTATAATGATATAAAGTGTCTGAGAATTCCTTCCTCAAAGGAATTTCAACATTTTTTTTCTAAGAATGCTCTAGTTCCTACTCTTCCTTCTAATTTTAATGATCCTCAATACCGTTTGCTCACATTACAGAAAATTATCTTCCGTAGTGAATCTTTTGTTAGCTTCTTTGGAGAGAGTTAAATTCTATCTTAGTAACTAAGTGTCACTGATATGTTTGTGCCAATAGAGTATAAAGTATCTTTGAGTTGATGTCTTTATGGGGTCTTGCCCACCGTAAACCTGGGCTCCTGTCTACGTGGGATTAGTCCATTCAGAACAATACCATGTTGGAGAAAAGGTGCTCTCTCTCTTTTTAAGATGTTATTAAATATTTCTCTCTAGAAGGGATGTGAGCTACTTCTATAGAGCTTATCAGCTCTTCTTGACTTTGCTACCAAATCAATGCCTTAATGATTACTTACTCTTCTAATGCCCATTGAAAATATCATGGTTTCATGTGAAATGTGACCCCACTCCTTGCTGGTATGTTCACATCTCCTTTGGAATAAATACATAGATCAAAACAATTTTTTAAAATATAAATATTATCTAAATGGAATTAATGTTTTTCAAAGCTAAAAGTATTTCTCACCTCAAATCAGGGGCATAGAGTAATGCTGAATTAAGAAAAATAAACTATAGGATTGTTATAAGTTTGCATACATGTACGCATACTTACTTTGTAGATGTGGCATATCAGAAGAGAACTAGAGGCATAACTGATGAACTATCTGCCAGATTAATAGACTGTGATGATCCCCAGTGATAGGCAAGGGCACGGACTGTGTTTTACTTTTGTAGTGTTGGACAATTTGGAATCCTTAAATCTCATCTTCTAAATGAGCTTATAGTATTGACGCAATGTTATATGTCTACTGATACAGATATTGAAGATCAACAGATTTTTTTAAATATTGGAACATTTATGTAAGAAGTACTGGAACACACAATTCTCCAACTGTCATACAAAATAACAAACTTAAATTTTGCTTCTCATTTCTGTGTAGCAACTTTTCTCAAATATCATTTCTCACTTTTTCCTCCAATAAGAACCAAAATCAGTTATACCTCAAACTGAGGATATTTTTAATCAGAGGATTTAAATAGTTATGTATGCAATATATCCTAGAGCACAAATTAATTTCTTAAATGTTGCAATAGATTTTATTTGAATATTTTAACTTACTTAAGTATACACAGCTAAACTAATGGAAACAAAAAAGAGCCCACATAGCCAAGACAATCCTAAGCAAAAAAAACAAACAAAACTGGAGGCATCATGCTACCTGACTTCAAACTATACTACAAGGCAACAGTAATAAAAACAGCATGGTATTGGTACCAAAACAGAGATATAGACCAATGGAACAGAACAGAGGCCTTGGAAATAATGCCCCACATCTACAACCATCTGATCTTTGACAAACCTGACAAAAAGAAGCAATGGGGATAGGATTCCCTATTTAATAAATGGTGTTCGGAAAACTGGCTAGCCATATGCAAAAAGCTGAAATTGGAGATCTTCCTTACACTTTATACAAAACGTAACTCCAGATGGATTAAAGATTTAAACCTAAGACCTAACATCATAAAAACCCAAGAAGAAAACCTAGGCAATACCATTCAAGACACAGGCATAGGCAAGGACTTTGTGACTAAATCATCCAAAGCAATGGCAACAAAAGCCAAAATAGACAACTGGGATCTAATTAAACTTAAGAGCTTCTGCACAGCAAAAGAAACCATCATTAGAGTGAAATGGCAACCAACAAAATGGGAAAAAAAATTTGCAAGCTACCGATCTAACAAAGAACTGGTATCCAGAATCTACAAAGAACTAAAACAAATTTACAAGAAAAAACAACCCCGTCAAAAAGTGGGCAAAGGATATGAACAAACACTTTTCAAAAGAAGATATTTTTGCAGCAAACAAACATACGAATAAAGCTCATCATCACTGGTAGTTAGACAAATGCAAATCAAAACCACATTGAGATACCATCTCAAGCCAGTTAGCATGGTGATCATTAAAAAATCTGGAGACAACAGATGCTGGAGAGGATGTGGAGAAATAGGAATGCTTTTACACTGTTGGTGGGAGTGTAAATTAGTTCAACCGTTGTAGAAGACAGTGTGATGATTCATCAAGGATCTAGAAATAGAAATACCATTTGACCCACCAATCCCATTATTTGATATCTACTCAAAGGATTATAAATCATTCTACTATAAAGACGTATGCACATATATGTTCATTGTGGTGCTATTTACAGTAACAAAGACTTGGAACCAATCCAAATGCCCATCGACATAAACTGGACAAAGAAAATGTGGCATATATAAACCATGAAATACTATGCAGCCATAAAAAAGGATGAGTTCACGTCCTTTGCGGGGATGTGGATGAAGCTGGAAACCATCCTTCTCAGCAAACTGACACAGAACAGAAAATCAAATACTGCATGTTCTCCCTCATAAGTGGGAGTTGAAAAATGAAAACACACGGACACAGGGAGGGGAACATCACACACTGGGGTCCATTGGGGCATCGGAGGACTAAGGGAGGGACAGCAGGTGGTGGGGGGATTTGGGAGGGATGACATTAGGAGAAATACCTAATGTAGATGACGGGTTGATGGATGCAGCAAACCACCATGGCACATGTATACCTATGTAACAATCCTGCAAGTTCTGCACATGTACCCCAGAACTTAAAATAGAATAAAAAAGAGGTTTTTACAGTGACACTCAGATGACCTAGAAGATTTTATTCTATTTCATATTGTAGTTTTGACTCTAGAAAGAGGGAACTCAGAAACAGTATAACTATTTCTAGACAATAGAATACAACAGAAATGGTGTATGTCACTGTGGTGAAGAGATAAAATATCTTGTGTGGATTTTCCACTTCTCTTTATCTTTTTCAGGAAGCATCCTAAAATGGAATGAGTATAGATCCCTGGGTAAGAGCTTGAAGAAAATCTTCCCAGAGAAAACACTCAACCAGAATCTCCATTGGATTTTTCCATGAATAATGAAGAACTATGATTTGAACTTGCATTTAAGCATCAAGCGCTGTAAGTTTTACTAATAAAAGAAGTTGAGGAATTGCAGGAAGATATAGCCAAAGATAGATATCCCTTTTATCATATTGTTTCCAAGTATTAACAAATTTCAATATCTGTGTTAGATTCTTCCATATGTAATGAAGAAACTTGGATTTAGTAACTCTGATTTTGAAAGTGCATTTATGTATTAAGTACTGTAATTATTACTAATGAAAGAAAGAGGTCAAGGAATTGCTGAGACAACTAACCAAAGAGAGAAGGGAGATATTAGTTTCATCATATCACTTATGAACATGTGAAAAATGCTGCAAATAATTTGAGGAAGATGCATACTTTTTAAAATCTATGATATTCAAAATTAAGAATATATTGAGATTCCATTATAAATGGGGCAGGTTTTAAATATAACAGGTCATCATTGAGGACTCAACAAGAGCCATGCAGAAATGTGTGCCTGTATATCTGTGTGTGTGCAAGAAAGATAATGGGTGAGAGAGGAAGGGGGTGAGGAAGAGGGAGAATAAATTGAGGGGTTATTAATAAAGAGAATATCTTTGGACAGTTAATAGCTGAATTTAGAGGCATTTATGGAGCAAATAAGCCTTGAGAGAGTTAGACAAAAGATACCAGAGACAGACAGTGATTTGAAAGAAAATTACGAACGTCATAAAAGAAGAAGCAGACAATAAAGGGACCGAGAATAAAATTGGATAGTTAGGATATTGGGAATAAGGATATGTCAATATCTTCTTAAGTATTTTGGGGATTGGGGGTGTTGTGTTCCTGTGAGACATTTTTTTTTAAATTAACTGGCTTTGAGTTCTTTCTCTGTTAAATAAAAATGAGAAAACAGAAAATCTGTTTCCTCAGATTTCTATTTTATTGAATATCCTTTCTAATATTCCATAGCTTAAAAGTTGTGAAACTTCTAAATACGTGCACATAATTTTAAATAAGGAATTGCCTTTGCCAAGGTAAAACAGTTCTTGAAATCTTGTATTACTTTTTCTTACTAAGTTAAATAAGGCTCCACATTATAATGTATATAAATCTCCAGTTAGAAAATAAGCATTACCTCAGCATTTGTCATGTATTTTCCGGAGTTATTGCATTTCACTACTTCTTAAGACAGAAGGAAGACAAGCCAACTTCAAGACATTTCATTTTTAAAATTTGAAAATAAATGTTTTATCTTCCACCATTTTTTCTATAAGACAAATAAAATATTATCATATTTTCTTGATTAAAGCACAAAGGATGGGACTAAAGAAGACATATGATCAAGTGATTGACACTGTTACTTTCCTGATTTAGAAAGATTGAGATATGCATCATTGTAATTCATATTTAGAAATGTCAGAGTGGATGCTATTTCTATCCCTAAGTGAGAAAGTAATGGTATAAGCAGAAACATTTCTACTCCTAAAAGTATTGAATTAATTGCTAACTTTCCAAAATCATTTCAGATCTGAATGTGTTCAGGTTCTAAACTCCAAATGAAAAATTATATTACTATTGGGTTCCCCAGAAACAGCCTCTAAGACAATGATTCTACTAAAAGTAGTTATTTGGAAGGTGAAGAATAAACCAATGGGTGTGGGAAAATAAGTCAAGGGGAGAAACTAACATAAATGCATTATCAATCCAATAATGTTGAAGGCTATTGAAGGTTAACACTACAAGGAAGAATCTGTCAGTTATGTCACCTACAGGCGACAGGCCCGAATAGTTAAACAATAGGTCTTGTCAAATATCAGTTAAAGGCTGAATTTGAGCATTAATTACCAAGCATTTCAGTCCGCTGCATGGGTGAGAAAGTGGCTTCAGCAGCAGAGAAAGCTGTCAGATAAAGAAATAAAGAAACTGGCCTTTGGGAGTGAGACTGTTCTTCACAAACTTCATAAGGCCAATGGGATATGTGTACCTCTTGATAATTCCTTCTAAAACTATGACGTGTTTTGAAACGGTAACATTATAATAATGCTGGGGTAGAACAGAGTTTCTTTCTTTCTTTTTTTCCCCCTAAACTTTTATCTATTCCTTTTCGTTTTCTTATTCTTTTTCTAAATTATACTTTAAGTTCTGGGGTACATGTGCAGAACTTGCAGGATTGTTGCATAGGTACACACATGCCATGGTGGTTTGCTGCCTCCATCCCCCCATCACCTACATCAGGCATTTCCCCCAATGTTCTCCCTCCCCAACCTCCCCACACCCTGCTATCCCCCTCCTAGCCCCTCACCCCCCAATAGACTCCAGTGTGTGATGCTCCCCTCCCTGTGTCCATGTGTTCTCATTGTTCAACACCCACATATGAATGAGAACATGCAGAGTTTGGTTTTCTGTTCTTGTGTCAGTGTGCTGAGAATGATGGTTTCCAGCTTCATCCATGTCCCTGCAAAGGACATGAACTCATCCTGTTTTACGTCTGCATATATACATGTGCCACATTTTCTTTATCCAGTCTATCATTGATGGGCATTTGGGTTGGTTCCAAGTCTTTGCTATTGTGAACAGTACCACAATTAACATACATGTGCATGTGTCTTCGTTATAGAATGATTTATAATCCTTTGGGTATACACCCAGTAATTGGATTGCTGGGTCAAACGGTATTTCTTTAAATCTTGCAAATATGTTAGGAGATATTAAGGAGTGGCGTGGAGAATAGTGTCCATTAATTCTCAATTTTGAATATCCCCCACATATTCTACAAAGAACTAGCCCGTAACTACTTTATAAAAGGATTTGGACCATCCATCTACCCAAGTAGATTTTAAAGCAGATCTAACACATAAGACTGTTTATTCATAGAGTTCAGCATCAAATTGTTAAGAACTATCTGTTGAATAGATGGGTCAGTTGATGCCTGAGAAAATGTTGGTAATGTTAACATATGAAAATCAGAAAGGTGTTAGCGGTAAGGTGCAAGACAAATAATGTGTGTCGTTGTGTACTCTTTGGCGCTGTGGTGTGATTCACTTATCTTTAAGGAAACTTTCATAGAGTACTCACTAGGATGACTCATCAAAACATTATATTAGGATTACCATTATGCTGTATCATCACTTCATAATCATTCATTTTATGATGGCAATCTTTTTTCTAAAAATGAAGAAAAATGAAATGTTAATGTTCCACTAGTTAGCTCAGATAATGTTTTACTTGTGTATAAGCACTTTAGTAGGAGAAAATAATGTACCTTTACTTTTTAAACATAGAGCAAGTATATTTAATACCAACTAAGACTAGAGCAAAAAATGATAATTCTGGATTTCTCCTTGATTCTGCAGAGATTTCAATTGATGTACTGCACATACACATCAATGATCTCAAGTCCCTGGGAATTCCATTAACAGCTCCTAGTGAGGCCTAGGAACTTCGCTTGCCTTTGCTGCACGCTATCTATCAGCAAATGCCAGAATAATAGCTGTTAGAGTTAAAGAAGCATTTTTTTCACCTTTTGGCTAAATAGCTTAGCCGCATTGGTTGAAAAGAACAATAACAGGTGTGTTTTCATGCTACAATTCACTTCTACTGCCACATAGTTATTCAGGCTTCAGGGTACCACTGAGAAAGATGGGGAGGTAATCTATGCAGATGTGCTATATGGTTTTAGTTCTGAAGTAACAGGTGCTTCAAAATTAAGACACAGATATCTCAGAAGGAGCCAAGAGATGGTGAATTGTCTAGAGACTGTTATAAAATGGATACATTCCAATGGGCTTGAATAACATAAGGAGATCAGAGCACCATAGGATCACCAGCAGGGTATTGAATTAGATACTGCCTATAGACATTGCAATAAATATGTGAAAGACTGAGATGAAGAGATGGCAAATTAAGATTTTCAACTGGCAAAAACATAAAAAATTAAAAATCTTAATTTTTAAAAACTGGCCTATGATCTTCCTACACAGTATATTTTCCATATACTAGATATTTGTTGGATTTGGAGCACTTGCAGAATTGAGAACCATGTGGGTAATTATCTCAATGAGAAACATTACTAAAACCCAGGGATAATTTACATCATCAAAGATCTAGATATATGTATGGTTTATCTGTAGTGGGAGAAGAGGCAGCTTAATATTTACACTTTTATCTGTTTCCAAAAATTATTTGAGACATTTTCTTAGTTGAATGCAGGTGTATTCTCAACTGAATAGCTTTAAAATACATTTACTCAATAATTAATTATTGAGTACCAGCAATATGTCAGGCTCTAGGAAAAAAAGAAAGACATCATCCTTGCTCCTTTGGAGCTGATGTCAGTAGATTATAAGAAACGACAACATTAAAATAATTATTTTTAATTTAATATGACTAGTTGTGACTAATGATCCAAAACATAAGCATAGAGTGAGCATAAGATTCAGCAAAAGGCCTATTCTAAGCTGTGTGATTCTATTAACAGAAGTCTTTGACAAAAACATGACATTAAAGCTGGAACCTGAGGCATGACTGTTAGCAAGGTGAAGAGGAGGGCAATTGTTTAGAAACTATAGCATGTGCAAACTCCCTGAGAAGCAAAAGTTCTTGGTGCATTCTGGGAACCTAAAGAAGTAAAACTACATTAGAGTCAACCCAAGAGTCTAAATATGGTGACAAAGGAGGAATAGATAGTAGACAGATTGTAATGCAGCCTGCTAAGGTATGTTAAAGATTCTGGGTATTTCCCTAAGAGTAATGAAAACATTGAATAATTTTGACCTAGAAAAATGGTTCTCA
The DNA here is from genome assembly GCA_963574635.1 of Cheracebus regulus. Classification (NCBI taxonomy): domain Eukaryota; kingdom Metazoa; phylum Chordata; class Mammalia; order Primates; family Pitheciidae; genus Cheracebus; species Cheracebus regulus. The sequence continues at coordinate 57,156 of CAUYQU010019369.1, read as the reverse complement.
ATGAGGGCAACTTTGTCCCCAGTAAAGATTTGGTAAAAGCTAGAGACACTGATTACTTTATATGGGGAAAGATGCCCCTGGCATCTCCTAACTAGAGAGCAGAGATGCTGCTCAATATGCTGCACTGCACAAGACACAGCTTCCAAAACAAATAATTATCTGCCATTGAAGTGTCAATAGTATCAAGGCTGAAACACTGTGACTTTCTAGAGATCTACAGAATTAGATTTATAATCAGTGTTTGTTTGGAACAGGTTGACTCTAAGGGAGCAAGAGAAAATGTGAGATGAAGACTTAGGAAGTTATTGCAGTGATTTAAGAAAGAGGTATCTTATATTGGGATTGTAAAATAATTACAATATTTTAAAAAATTAGAAAAATAGGGTTATCTGCTAGGAGGCATTAAGCATTGTTGCTGTTAATGAACTTTATCATGAATTTGTTCACTCACCTTTTTGTCAGGAGAGATTAGTTTGGCCCGCAGCTCCTTCAGATGCTACTGGATGTACTACTCCCGTTTTTCCAGTTATTGGGTCTGCTGTATATTCAGCTCAATAATGAAAGCTACCAACTTTTCCTGGAGGGATAGCAGTGGTGAGACTAATGTGAGATTAAGTTCATCTTTGCAGATTCCAGATCATCTTCAAAAATTCTAGTTCTGTTTTCTGTCTCTCAGTTAACATTCATCATTTATGCCAGCAGACATACAATTAGATCTAAACCAATAGCTTGGTATAAACTAATTACCTCCCAAAATTGTGCAGTAACATATTACTCAAAAAAACTATTCTATGTCATTCTTAGTAGCTGTAAAGTTCTAATCAAATCATGGATGATACCTTTGGAGCCCTCAATTAAATCAATTGTGTAAGGTCAAGACCCTTACATAATTATTTCATACCACTACTAGCAGTTATACATGTCTAATCAAGTTTTGACTTATATGGTTGATAGCCCTCAATTTCAATTTTAAAAGAATAGACAAAAAGTGGTACTTATAACTAACTAAGAACTGAAACTCCAGAATTTAGTTAGGATACAAGAATGGTAAACAATTGTAGTAGTGGTAAACTGGAAATACTAATATTTTCACAAACACTTAGGTCTAGCTTTGAATACATTCAATTTTAGATTGTATAAGGTAATCTGTCCCTTTCCTAGCTAGCACCTAATGTTGAAAGTAATAAACTTATCTTAGTGGAAAATAGTGTCATACAGATCCTCTGATAATCTTAATTGGCAAATTTGAGTTCGTTCATGTCAGCTTTTTTTGCCAAAACTTTTTATTAAATTTTAAATTTCTTCCAAATTTTTTTAGCTATTCTAGAATGTCTCTTTCATGTGAAATGTAGAATGAACTTTTTAAGGACTACTTTTTATGATTATTAGTAGAATCCAATAATTCAATTTATAGATCATGTAAATTTATATTGCAAATATTACCATCTTCATGAGATTATATATATTGTCTACATACTTGACTCTGTTTTTAAAAATGTATCTTACATATTTTAAATAAATATGTTTTACATATTATATGGAATATCAGTTTATATAGATTTTGCCACTGTGAAGAGGTATTTATTACATTTTACAGTTATTTTCTTTCTTTCTTTCTTTTTTTTGTGGGGGTGGCATGGAGTCTTGCTGTTGCCCGGGCTGGAGTGAGTACAGTGGTGCAATCTCCACTCAGTGCAACCTCCGCCTCCCGAATTCAAGCAATTCTTCTGCCTCAGACCCCTCAGTAGCTGGGATTATAGGCAGGCAGCACCATACTGGGCTAATTTTTGTATTTTTGGTAAACACAGGGTTTTGCCATGTTGACCAGGCTGGTCTCCATATTTTCTAGATATTTTGGATTGGTAGTATCTGTGGCAGGTTCGTATCTTCAGCTGAATGACAGAGATGAAAATTATTCTAAGTGAACAAGAGATATATTTCTTCTTAAAGTCCAAGGATATCTAAGGTTCCTTACATATCTCAGAATTTTCTTAGTCCTTACGCAGTAAATGACTGAGAAAAGAAAATAATTCACAAACATAGGGATAGAATACTTTTTTGGGGGAGTTTATGGAGACAACGTAAATAATTAAGAGTTCAATTTAGGAAAATATAGCATCCAAACTTGTATAATAATATTTCTGCTTACACTTCACTCTTCAGAGCTAAAATACTCACATTTGAGAACTATGTTTTAAATGAATATTAATTGTAAAATGTAACAAAAACAGATGCTAAAAATTGACACTCTGTCTTAATTTATAGCTAGAATTATCAATAACCAACACCATCATTTTTATTTATAAAAATAAACAAAAGCAAATATCTTAATATTTGACATCTATACTTAAAATATAAAATGAAAATAATTAAAACTATTTAGCCTGAAGACATGACAGATTATATATGGGTGATTTTAGGCAATATATTTAAAAAACTATGGTTTTCTCAAAACTTCAGTTGTTCAACACATGACTTAGTTGGTAGAATGTCCATAATAAAATGTATTTTCCAAAACTTCCCTTTAGCACCTTCCAGTGATTAAACACAAAAGGTTTTTATACAAATCATGATGATGTTATTCTATTAACAGTACTTGCTAACTGCTGGCATTAGAGAGAAATTTCCAGTGTAAGTTGTGCTTCAATAAACTATTTTATAATATAATTAACCAAATTTAGTAGAGAGTCAAGTGTGGTTATCACTATTCTAAATAGCCTCTAAATCCAAATAAAACATTTTATGTCTTTCCACTGTTACAAAATTATGGAAAAGATTTATGCTTCATTTAGTTGTACTTATATAAGCAACTATCCTAAACATAGTGACTTTAAAAAACAAATATTCATTTAGCTCATGATTCTTGCTGAGCCAGTTTTCTTTGGTCTATGTTGGGCTCATTAATGTTCTACAGTTAGCTGGTTAGTCAGCTCAAGGCTGATAGGTCTCTAGTAGTCTCACTCACATATATAGCTGTGGACAGTTTGGTGAGACAAGGACAACTGGGCCATGTGTATCTTCATCATGTGAGTACGTGGGCTTATTCACATGTAGCTGGGCTCCAAAAGAGAGATGGGAAATATATAACACAACTTAAGGCCTATTTTCAGACTGGTTCACTATCACATCTGCTTCATTTTATGGTTAAAAAAAAATTACAAAGCCTGTCTATACATAAGTGGGTGAACTCCATCTCATGATGAGAAAAACTGCAACATCATATTAAAAGAATATGGTAGAGAAAATAAGAGTAAAGATTTGTGGCTATTTGTAACATATCTGTCAAGAAGTGTGAATGATCAAAGTGTGCATGTGAACTTAACATGCTGAATACAGTACCTCTATTGTCTTTGTGTTAAAGAAACTGGCCTTCCTGTTATTTCATATGTCTATGATTTATGCTGGCTTCTACATTCACTAGTATGCTAATATAACTTCTATGTCTCAATAAATAATAAATTAGTTGAAATAGGACAATATTAATGTAACTGTGTCTTGTTGAATTTAGTGCTTGGGAATAAATTGGTAAAGAGTTGTGAGCCTTCTCCAACCAAAAGCTTATATAAGAATAAATTTAAATAAACCTGAAAATAAATTGTCTACATGATTCTATCTATAGTGTGACACGATTTGGAAGATTTTTATTTTTAATCTTATGAAAGTTGAAAATCACAGGATGACAACCATGGCTATGCTATTGCTGTGGGCTTACTGATAATATTGTGAAGCTAGGGTGAATTATTACTAATATAAAAAGCACAGAAATGTAAGCTCTGAAATTATTAATTAAAATTGCAGAGGATAGACAATTTCTTTAAGTGATATATTAAAGACATGTGTGGATGTTATTCATTTTCTCCATCTTGGCATATGTTTCTAAAATATATATCTGGGAGAAATAGTCGTGGTTTTACCTGTTCTTATCATCTTATACATATTGCCAGGGAGTACAAAGCTAAGATTTATGATCAATTAGAGTAAATATTTTAGAAAACATTTTTTATATTTTTAGTCTTCTCAGAGTAAAATCTTCATTTTAATGTAACTTATTTTATATTTATTTTATTGAATCTTTTTGCTTTAAATATACCTTATTCAAATCATATCTGAAGATTGTGAATGAAGTATAAAAATCACAAATTTTTGTTATTTTTATATTCATATATTTGAAAATAATATAAAAACTTTTCTCAGATATAATATGAGGCAAATATATTTTCAATGAGAAATCATCCTAGAATTACATTTTAAAAATAAATTGCCTTGGGGTAGGTCTTAACCTCAATTACTTCAATTAGGTGTTTCATGGAAGTCAGTATACCTAATTAATATTTGTTGAATTGTTTTGTATTAATAATATTCTTGTGAATGTGATAAAAATTCATAGACAAAGTGAACTTAAAGCCTCTGTCCCTGAAGGTTGTTTGAAATGGAGCTATTCAGATTTCTTTATTGATTAATCCCTATTTCAAGGTTCAAACTGTTATTCTCTACATTTATAGATTCTTTCAGACATTATTATTTTTAGTGTATTACTATTTGAGTTAATAGAGTCTATCTGTTATAAACTAGTCATTGTTCATAAATAGATCCTAACCACTCTCACTAAAAGTCATATTTTCTGGTCTCAACATTTGCTAATATTCAAACCTCTTTCATTCTCTTTTCATATTACTTTTGACCATGCCAAGACAGTTGTATTAACTTAACAGTGTCCCTGAGAGTAATCCTGAAACTAAAGTTGAAAGGTTTATTTTGGGAAAAAAGGAACAAAATTCTCAAAAGCTGTTTATAACTTTGTAAACAGTTAGGACTTGCGATTTTTCTTTATAAGTAAACTATACTGTCTGCAAAAATAGCTGGTAACAAGTGGTAACACCATAGCAAGAAGCAGTGGAATCTATTTTGGTAGTGAAGAAAACTTACTTCATAATTTTACATATGAAGAAAACTGAAAGTCAGGAAATTTAAATAACTTTTCTAAAGAACTAGGAAGTGGAAAAGTTACCAGTTCTGTACTGTGTAATCTCCAAACTGCATGCAATATTTATCTTACTTGATTCTGGGAGGAGTTACCAAGTTATATGGTTTGTCTCTGTGCCCCACTCAAATCTCATCTGAAATTGCAATCCCCGCATGTGGAGGGAGGGACCTGATGGAAGGTGATTTTATTATGGGATTTGTTTCCCTCATGCTGTTCCTCTGAGGGAGTTCTCAGGAGAGCTGATGGTTTAAAAGTGTGGCACTTCCCCTTTGCTCTCTTGCTCTCTCTCTCTCTCTCCTGCTGCTCTGTAAAGAAGGTGTTTGCTTCTCTTTCTTCTAAATATATATATATTCTTTATATAACTTGTCAAACCTATGGCCCACAGTCCACATGTGGCCTAAGATGGCTTTAAATCCAGCTCGAAACAAGCTCATAAACTTTCTTTAAACATCATTAGATTTTTTTGTGATTTTCTTTTTAGCTCATCAGCTATCATTAGTGTCTTCTTCCAAATTGGCTCAGGGAAGCCAAAGATTAGACACTCCTGCTCTATGACATATAATTTACGTAACTAAAATGGCATGTCAGCTGACATGGAAAACAATAGGAATCTTAGTTTTCAGAAGTCTCCCTCAAGCATAGGTAAATCTGTTAGAGCTCTCTGAGAATCATGTAATAAGAAGCAGAGTTTGAATCAAATTGTTAAGATTGCCTCATCGCCCAATTATGTCTCTCGTGCAACAAATGAAATAGGTTGGCCACATAGCTTATTGACACAGCTTTGTATATTTCATATTTTGATTTTTCATTTGGAAAACTATGTGTCAGCTCCATTTCCTTTTGCAGTTTACTATTTTTGATATTATTAAATATTTATTCAGTATATTCAAAAGATTGATGTTTTCGAATAAATATTGATTATTTTATAATCTTGAACTTTAGAGTCAAAATTATTTTTAATGGGCTAATGCAATATTAATTTCAAACTATATTTGCCTATATATTTACTGACATTAGAAATTAAAACGATGTCTCTCTTTTTCTCTCTCTATATATTATATAAATATATATTATACACACACATGCATAACTGTAGACATTTTTATGAGTGCAATACGTGATCTCCAAAGTATAAATATCATGAATTTTTGTTTAGAAATCCAGAAAAACTTATGAGATCAAATATTATACATTTTATAGAATGCTGCTATAAATCTGTTACATTTTATCTCTATCAAAAAGTAGAAAATTAAACATTTAAATCATTTTTTTTTGCTTTTTATGAAATTTATATATTTGAATTGGATAATTAATATTGAGACTTGGATATTAGATAAAAATTTTATTAAAAATAATTAAAGCAAGGGTGTCACTTCAAGTAAAAAAACTGGTAGTATTTTGTAGGATGCCATTCTGTTTGGATTTATTTGATGCATTCTCATAATTACATTGAAACTATGAATTCTTCTGGCGAATACCATAGAAGTGTGACTGTTTTCAATACAGTAGACACATGATACAAACAGTATACTATTTTAATTACAGATGACACATGATACAAACAGGATACTATTGGGGAATAAATTTACTTTGTCAAAAAATGTGGAGATCTTAACCTATAGTTTTATTTTTTCTTTTTCTTTTGTTTTCTTTTTTTCTTTGTGTGTGTGCGCATGTGGGTGTGTCTTTATGTCTTTATCTGGTGTTTGGTATTTGGGTAATGCTGACTTTGTAGAATGAGTTTCAAAGCATTCTTTCTCCTTCAATTTTTTGAAAAATTTGAGTAAAATTATTTACTTTTTAAAATGTTTGGTAGAATTCACCAATGAGTCCATCAGATCCTGGGCTTTTTTTTTTTTTGATAGACGATATTTATTACATATTCAATCCCCTTATTTGTTATTGGTCTGATCAGGTTTTATGTTTCTTCATGATCCAATCTTGGTAAGTATTCAAGAATGTATTCATTTTTTCTAGGTTTTCCAATTTGTTGGCCAAGTGCTATTTGTAGTAGTCTCTTGTGATTCTTTTTATTTCTATGTATCAGTTATAATGTCATCGTTTTCATCTGATTTTATTTATTTTAGTTATATCTCTTGTTTCTCTTAATCAAAACACATCTATTCATTGCCAACTGATGTGTGACATATAAGAACACTCTTTGGGGAAGAACAGTTTCTTAAATAAATGGTTCTGGGAAAACTAAATATCTATATACAGAAGAACGAAACTAGATCCCCATTTCTCACTATGTACACAAATCAACTATGAATGGATAAAACATTGAAATGTAAGACCGGAATCTATGAAACTACTAGAGGAAAGCATAGGCAAAGTACTTGATGAAATCGGACTGAGCAAGGATTTTTCTAGTAAGATCTAAAAAACACAGGCTACAATGCTGTTAATGTGCTGACAAGAGTACCTGTTACAGAGTTGGTCACTGATGTGTCTGCAAAATCTCATTATTTCTTCCAATTATTCTGAGACATAATGATTATCCGAGGCCTTATTTAAGAGGTTACCCTTGATATAACTATATTATACTCCTTTAAATCTCACAATATTTATTTACACTATCAATATGTTACTTGCAAGTTAATAATATGCTTTAATGTATCAATTTTTCATATCTCTATAAAGATGATAAGCACCTTCAGAGCAAATTCTTGAGAGCAAAATCATGCATTGCCATTTTTCTATTAGACTATCTAATATAATCCAGTCAACATGGAAAATTAACTTCTGACAAAAGTATTATAAACGCTCAATACATTCTAAAGTGTAAACTTACTGCACCAATGAATAAATATTTTTGGACATGTGTGTTGTAAGATGTCTTCTAGCTTACTTTTAAAGTTTTTGTGGTTTCCTTTCATAACCTTAGAAAAAATACACAGATATTTATTTCAAGTAAAGTATAAAGATTGATACGTTAAATTAGAAAAGCTTTTTAAATATAATTGTTCTTTAGATGTATATGGTACAAAAGATGTCCTCAAATTTGGGAACATTTCCAATGGTGCATGATAGACTTTCCCTAAAATGGTATCATAGAATAGGATGTTGGTAATAGTGAGCACTAGTTCTTTATGTTATAATGTAAATGCCATCAGCAATAATTACAACTAGAAAGTAATATTTCTGGAAGCTGCACAAATCTTTATCTAATTATACTTTTGCTTCCATTTGCCTGTCTGGAGGCTTAGAATTTTATTTAAGATATTTATGCTGATAACTAACCAAAGTATTCATAGTAATTGTATAACTCAAGAACACATTTATATCTATAATATATAAAAATTCAGTAAATTTACATTTAGATCATCTGTATTTTTGGAAACTTCCAGAACTATGCCAAATAATATTAAACATTAAATTAAAAAACTATGGTCTTCCTCGGTAAGATGGTCGAATGGGAACAACTCCAGTCTGAAGCTCCCTGTGAGACCAGTGCAGAAGGTGGGTGATTTCTGCATTTCCAACTGAGGTGCCTGTTTCATCTCATTGGGACTGGTTAGATAGTGAGTGGAGCCCACAGAGGGTGAGTAGAAGCAGGGTGGGACATCACCTTCACTGGGAAGCACAAGGGGTCAGGGAACTTCCTCCTCCTAGCTAAGAGAAGCTGTGAGGGATGGTACTATGCTGCCCAGACACTATGGTTTTCCCATGGTCTTTGCAACCCACAGGCCAGAAGGTTATCTCAGGTACCTACACCATCTTGGGCACCTACACAAGGGCTCTGGGTTTCAAGCACAAAATTGGGCAGCTGTTTGGGCAGACACTGAGCTAGGGCAGATTTTTTTCACACCCAGTGGTGTCTGGAAACCCAGTGAGACAGAACCATCCACTCACGTGGAAAGCGGATTTGAAATTTTTGCTGCCAGCACAGCAGTCTGAAGTAGACCTGAGATCCTTGAGCTTGGTGGGGAGAGGGGTCTCCACCATTACCAAGGTTTGAGCAGGTGATTTTCCCCTCCCAGTGTAAATAAAGCCCCCAGGAAGCTCAGACTGGGTTGAGCCCACCACAGTGCCACAAAGCCACTGTAGCCAGAACACCTCTCTAGATTCCTCCTCTCTGGGCAGGGCATCTCTGAAGGAGGCAGCAGCCCCAGTCAGGGGCTTTAGATAAAACTCCCTCCTCCCTGAAACAAAACATCTAGGGGAAGGGGTGGCTGTGGGTGCAGCTTCAGCCCATTTAAACCCTCCTGCCTGCCAGCTCTGAAGAGATCAGTGGATCTCCCAGCACAGCACTTGATCTCTGCTAAGGGACAGGCTGCCTCCTCAAGAGGGTCTCTGGCCCCAGTGCCTCTTGACAGAGACCAGCCAGGGTCAAGGTACCTCATAAAGGAGTGCTCTGTCGGGTATCTGGTGGGTGCCCCTTTGGGATGAAGCTTTCAGAGGAAGGAGCAGGCAGCAATATTTGCTGTTCTGCAGACTGCCCTCATGATAGCCAGGAAAACTGGGTCCAAAATGCACCTCCAGCAAACTGCAGCAGACCTACAGAACACGGTCCTGACTGTTAGAGGGAAAACTAACAAACAGAAAGCATCAATATCAAGAAAGAAGACGACCAAGCAAAAACCTTATCAGAAGGTCACCAACATCAAAGACCAGAGATAAATATATCCATGAAGATGAGGAAAAACCAGACCCCAAACGCTGACAATATTAAAAACCAGAATGCCTCCTCTCTTCCAAAGGATCACACCTCCTCGCCAAAAAGGGAGCAAAACTGGATAGAGAATGAGTTTCAGAAATTTATGGGAGTAGGCTTAAAAGGTGGGTAATAACAAACTCCTCCAAGCTAAAGGAGCATGTTCTAACCCAATGCAAAAAAAGCTAAAAACCTTTTTGAAAGGTAACAGGAACTGCTAACTAGAATAACCAGCTTAAAGAAGAACATAAATGACCTGATGTAACTGAAGAATAAAACAACATGAGAACTTCATGAAGCATACACAAGTATCAATAGCCAAATCGATCAAGTGGGGAAAAGGATAACGGAGATTGACTATCAAATTTTTGTTCTTTTTAAATTTATTTATTATACTTTAAGTTCTAGGGTACATGTCCAGATCTTGCAGGTTTGTTACATAGGAATACACATGATGCGGTGTTTGGTTTTCTGTTCTTGTGTCAGTTTGCTGAGAATGATGGTTTCCAGTTTCATCCATGTCCCTGCAAAGGAAATGAACTCATCCCTTTTAATGGCTGCATAGTATTCCATGGTGTATATGTTCCACATTTTCTTTATCTAGTCTATCATTGATGGGCATTTAGGTTGGTTCCAAGTCTTTGCTATTGTGAGCAGTACCACAATGAACATACATGTGCATGTGTCTTTATAATACAATTATTTGTAATCCTTTGGGAATATATGCAATAATGGGATTGCTGGGTCAAATGGTGTTTCTATTTCTAGATCCTTGAGGAATCACCATACTGTCTTCCACAATGGTTGAATTAATTTACGCTCCCAACAGTGTAAAAGTGTTCCTATTTCTCCACATCCTCTCCAGCATCTGTTGTCTCCAGATTTTTTAATGATCGCCATTCTAACTGGCATGAGGTGGTATCTCAATGTGGTTTTGAATTGCATTTTTTAATGACCTATCAACTTAATGAAATAAAACATGAAGACAAGGTTAATGAATAAGGAATGAAAAGGAATGAACAGAGCCTCCAAGAAATATGGGACTATGTGAAAAGACCAAATATATATTTGATTGGTGTACCCAAAAGTGACAGAGAGAATGGGACCAAGTGGGAAAATACACTTCAGGATATTATCTAGGAGAATTTTTCTAGCCTAGCAAGACAGGGCAACATTCAAATTCAGGAAATTCAGAGAACACCACAAAGATACTCCTCAAGAAAAGCAGCCCCAAGACACCTACTCATCAGATTCACCAAGGTTTAAACAAAGGAAAAAATGCTAAGGGCAGCCAGAGAGAAAGGTCAGGTTACTCACAAAAAGAAGCTCATCAGACTAACAGCAGATTTCTCGGCAGAAACCCTACAAGCCAGAACAGAGTGGGGGCCAATATTCAACATCTTTAAAGGAAAGACACTTTAACCCAGAATTTTGTGTCCAGACAAACTTGGCTTCATAAGTGAGAGAGAAAGAAAATTCCTTACAGACAAGAAAATGCTGAGGTATTTTGTCACCACCATGCTTGCCTTATAAGAGCTCCTGAAGGAAGCACTAAATATGGAAAGGAAAAACCGATACCAGCCACTGCAAAAACATATCATAATGTAAAGACCATCAACACTATGAAGAAGCTGCATCAACTAATGTGTAAAATAACGGACTAGCATCATAATGACAAGATCAAATTAACAAACAACAACATTAACCTTTAATGTAAACAGGCTAAATGCCCTAATTAAAAGACACAAACTAGCAAATTGGATAGGGTCAAGATCCATTCATGTGCTGTATTCAGGAGACCCATCTCACATGCAAAGACACATATAGGCTCAAAATATAGGGATGGAGAAAGATTTACCAAGCAAATGGAAAACAAAAAGAAGCAGAGGCTGCAATCCTAGTCTCTGATAAAACAGACTTTAAACCAACAAATATCAAAAAAAGACAAAGAAGGGCATTACATAATAGTAAAGGGGTCATTGCAACAAGAAGAGCTAAGTATCCTAAATATATATGCACCCAATACAGGAGCACCCAGATTCATAAAGCAAGTTCTTAGAGACCTACAAAGAGGCTTAGACTCTCACACAATAATAATGGGAGATTTAACACCCCACTGTCAATATTAGACAGATCAATGAGACAGAAAATTAACAACAATTTTCAGGACTTAAACTTAGCTCTGGACCAAGTGGACCTAATAGACATTTACAGAACTCTCCACCCCAAATCAACAGAATATACATTCTTTTCAGCAGCACATAGTACTTATTATAAAATTGACCATATAATTGGAATTAAAACACTCCTCAGCAAATACAAAAGAATGGAGAGGAAAATTTACAGCACTAAATGCCCACATCAGAAAGCTGAGAAGATCTAAAATCGATACTCTAAAAGAACTAGAGTAGCACGAGCAAAATTCAGAAGCTAGCAGAATACAAGAAATAACTAAGTTCAGAGCAGAACTGAAGGAGATAGATACTGAAAAACTCTTCAAATAATCAATGAATTCAGGAGTTGGTTTTTTTGAAAAGATTAACAAAATAAATAGATCACTAGCCAGACCAATAAAGAAGAAAAGAGAGAAGATTCAAATAGAAACAATAAAAAGTGATAAAGGGGATATCACCACTGATCCCACAGAAACACAAACTACCATAAGAGAATACTATAAATACCTCTATGCAAATAAACTAGAAAATCTAGAATGTATGGTAAATTCCTGGACACATACATCCTTCCAATCTAAACAAGGAAGAAGTCAAATCCCTGAATATGCCAATAACAAGTACTAAAATTGAAGCAGTAATTAATAGTCTACCAAAAAAAAAAAAAATGCTCAGGACCAGATGGATTCATAGCCTAATTCTACCAGAGGTACAAAGAGGAGCTGGTATCATTCTTTCTAAAACTATTCAAACCAATAGAAAAAGAGGGAATCCTCCCTAACTCATTTTATGAGGCCAGAATTATCCTAATACCAAAAGCCAGCAGAGGCACAACAAAAAAAGAAAATTTCTTGCCATTACCCCTGATGAACATCAGTGAGAATATCCTCAGTAAAATATTGGCAAACTGAATCCAGCAGTACATTAAAAAGCTTATCCACTACAATCAAGTCAACTTCATTCCTGGGATGCAAGGCTGGTTCAACATAAGCACATCAATAAACATAATCCATCACGTAAACAGAACCAATGATAAAAAACACAAGATTATCTCAATAGATGCAGAAAAGGCGTTCAATAAAATTTAGAATCCCTTCATGTTAAAAACTATCAATAAACTAACTATTGATATAACATGTCTAAGTATAATAAGAGCTATTTATGACAAGGCCACAGCCAATATTATCCTGACTGGGCAAAAGCTGGAAGCATTCCCTTTGAAAACTGCCACAGGACAAGGATGCTCTCTCTCACCACTCCCATTCAACATAGTATTGGATGTTATGGCCAGGGAAATCAGAGAAGTGAATAAATAAAGTGTTTTCAAATAGGAATAAAGGAAGTCAAATTATCTCTGTTAGCAGATGGCATGACTGTATATTTAGAAAAACCCATTTTCTCAGCCCCAAAACTCTTTAAGTTGATAAGCAACTTCAGCAAAGTTTCAGAATACAAAATCAATGTGCAAAATACACAAGCGATCCTATACACCAATATTAGAGGGTCAAATCATGATTGAACTCCCATCCACAATTGCTACAAAGTGAATAAAATGCGTAAAAATAAAACTTACAAGGGTTGCACAAAATCTCTTCAAGAAAAACTACAAACTACTGCTAAAGGATATAAAAAAGGACACAAACAGTGGGAAAACATTTATTTCATGCTCATGTACAGGAAGAATCAATATCATCAAAATGGCGATACTGTCCAAAGAAATTTATAGATTCAATGCTGTCCCCATTAAGCTACCATTGAATTTCTTCACAGAATTAGCAAAAAAAAAAAAAAACTACTTTAAATTTTATATGGAACCAAAAAAGAGCGCATATAGCCAAGACAATCCTAAAAAAAAAGGACAACCCTAGAGGTATCATTCTACCAGACTTCAAACTACATTACAAGGCTACAGTAACAAAAACGGCATGGTACTGATGACAAAACAGATACACACACACACACACACACGCATGCACACACACACATATATGTGTGTATGTACCAATGAAACAGAACAGAGGTCTCAGAGATAACACCACACATCTACCACCAGCTGGTCTTTGTCAAACCTGACAAAAACAAGCAATGGGGAAAGGATTGCCTCTTTTATAAATGGGATTGGTAAAACTGACTAGCTGTATGCAGATAACTGAAATTGAATCCCTTCCTTACACCCTATACAAAAATTATCTCAAGATAGATTAAATATTAAAATATAAAACCTAAAACCATAAAAACCCTAGAAGAAAACCTAGGCAATACCATTCAGAACATAGGCATGGACAAATAATTCATGACTAAAATACCAAAAGCAATGGCAACAAAAGCCAACAATGGCAAATGGGATCTAATTATTAAACTGCTTCTGTGCAGCAAAATAAACTATCATCAGAGTGAACAGGCAACATAGAGAATGGGAGAACAATTTTGCGAACTCTCCATCTGACAAAGGGCTAATATCCAGAATCTACAAGGAACGTAAACAAATTTACAAGAGAAAAATAAAACAACCTCATCAAAAAGTCGGTGAAGAATATGCACAGACAGTTTTCAAAAGGAGACATTTATGCAACCAACAAACACATGAAAAAAAGCTCATCTTCACTGGTCAAGAGAGAAATGCAAACCAAAACCACAATAAGATACCGTCTCATACCAGTTGGAATGGCAATTATTAAAAATCAGGAAACAATAGATGCTGGAGAGGATGTAGAGAAATGGGAATGCTTTTACACTGTTGGTGGGAGTGTAAATTAGTGCAACCATTGTGGAAGACAATAACGTGATTCCTCAAGGATGTAGAACTAGAAATACCATTTGGCCCAGCAGTCCCATTACTGAGTATATACCCAAAGGATTATAATTCATTCTACCATAAAGACACGAGCACATATATGTTTATTGCAGCAGTGTTCACAATAACAAAGACTTGGAACCAACCCAAATGCCCATCAATGATAGACTGAATAAAGAAAATGTGGCACATATACACCATGGAATACCATGCAGCCATAAAAAAGAATGACTTCATGTCCTTTGTAGGGACATGGATGAACTGGAAACCATCATTCTAGGCAAACTAACACAGGGATAAAAACCAAACACAGCATTCTCTCACTCATAATTGGGAGTTGAACAGTGAGAACATATGGGCACAGGGAGGGGAACATCACGCATTGGGGTCTGTCAGGGTGGAGGGGAAGGGGAAGAATAGCATTATGAGAAATACCTAATGTAGATGACCAGTTGATAGGTGCAGGAAAACACCATGGTACATGTCTACCTAGGTAACAAACCTGCACATTCATCCCAGAACGTAAAGTATAACTAAAAAATAAAATAAAATCTACGAATTTGCTTTCATTGTAACATAAACTAGAAAATCTCTAGACTAGGGTAAAAAGTAAAGAATGTAAATACAGTTTAAACAACCTTTAAGTACAAACATCTAAAATTAATCTATCAATTATAGGTATGTTAGTAAGAAGTGACAGAGACCTTAATTATTTAAGACTTTTCTTATAATTTAACCTTGAAACTAGGTTGACATTTAAATAAACCTTTTGTTCCAGAAGATACATCAAATAATTTTGAATGATCTGCTTTTTTATTCTGAAATGGTTGAAACTATCAAAATCAGAATACATTGTGCAATGTAATTTGAATATAATTAGAACTCAGAATTATTGTTATTAACTTTTATATTATACAGCAAATTGATAAATTTTTTGACTTTTTAAAAATAATTTACATATTCAATTTAGTATTATATGCTGTATAAGCAAACTGATCAGTAAAAATTAAATCATAAACATGAGCATTCTATTTGTCTTAAAATAAACTACTGGTAAATATAAAAATTAAAGCAGAATATTGTATTTTTATTTGCCTGTTTGTTTCCATTTTTATATTATTCGTATCATGGTAATGCTTGGCAAGAAGATTAAATATGTTAATCCATATAAAACTTAAATTGGTTGGCATGGTATTACTATATTTGTATATATATCTATAATTAGTTTTCAGGAAAATTATAAAAATATGTAGGACAACTTAACTGATAGCTCTTGTATGTAACTACCAGCAGATAAATGTGCCATGATATCTTATTTCTTATACAGCAAGGAAAATGTGCATTTTTAGAGAAAACAAATCACAATTAATTGTAAAATGTGCAACAGATGGTGAAACTTATAATCATTCTATCAGACTAATAGTATACTGTCTGCATTTTAGAATTTGCTTTTCCCAAAAGATGATATTGGGTTGAAGCCATGTTGACAGCTGGTATATTCCTAATGTAGTTAGTTTGATATACCTCATCTATTAAATCTTAAACGTTTTCCAAAACAACATATGACAAGTGCAATTGACCACCCGGGAAAAGGCAATTTCAATAGAAAGAGAAAAAATTGTCTTATTTGGGGTGGCATTATTAACCACAGCATATTATTTGCTTTTAAAGGTACACAGTTTTAAACACAGACAATGATTAGGAGTAATCTATGGACAGATAACAGATGCTTTATCTATCATGATTCCTAAAAATGTAAACAAGCTTTGTAGAATATCTGTTCAAGGGAGCATTTATAATATAGGTTTTATAAATGCTACACTAAAATATATGGGTTTTTCTAATATAAACAGATATATTTCATAGACAGTGAATGATATATAATCATTTGTATAGATCTTATTAATCATTGAAGAAAGTAAAGCGAGTTTTTTTTATATTAATAACATTTAAAGTTTGACATTTCAGATTGAACAAGATGTATTATGAATTTTCTTTGGCTTTAATAAGACAAGAGATAATAGATAACTAAGACAAGAGAATAACAGAGACTGTAATGACATAAAAATCATCTGCTATAAAACTAGAATTTCAACTTGGATATATAGCTGAGGACTGTATATATCTCTAGTAACAACTTCCTATATCACTGCATAAATATTCATAAGACTCATATATTTGAGAATTTGTAAAAAGGGAAAACTTCATGCATTCAGTATCCTTAGATGGTATAATTCTGATAATTTTCTTTTTTTTCTTTTTGTTCTTTTCTTTTTTGAGATAGGATCTTGTACTGTCACCCAGGTTGGAATACTGCAGTGGCACAATCATAGCTCACCGCAGCCTGGGACCCCTGGGATCAATCAATCCTCCATCTCAGTCTCCCAAGTAGCCAGAACCACAGGTGCACAACACCATGACACCATGGCAGGCTAATTATTTTTAAAATTTTTTGTAGAGAGGGGATTTTGCTTTGTTGCCCAGGTCGGTCTCAAATACCTGGGCTCAAGCATTTTTCCCAAGTTGGCCTTCCAAAGAGCTGGGATTACTAATAAAAAATAGTCAACATGTAGTTTAATCTTAAATAAATTGTTAAGACAACATACAGATACACTCAAATAATAGGCGACATCAACCAGTAATGCTATATTTTCATCCACATTAGATAAATCTAAAGGTAACTGATTTTGAAATGTGTGAATTTAAAGATTTTGAGATGAGTAAACTTGTTTAACTAACAATAAGTCTTTTGGAAACATTTAAATATGAAACAAGATATATTTATTTGTGGGATAATACAACTGAACCAAAATACTTGAGGTTTATATTGGTTATCCTCAGAATTTCAATAATTAAACTGTATAATACATAAAAGGAAATTGCAATACAAACTTCTATAAATGAACTTATGGATGCTTATACTCAATAAAACAAATAATGTATTTATAAAAGATTATACTATTTCTTCAAGTTTTTCAGTCAACTAAGTAGATTCAATCAAAATGTGAGTAAAAGCCTATTCACATTTTCAATCACTCCAACTAAACATTGCCTTCATTGTTTGAAATTCTACTGAAATATAAAACTAAGTTTACTCTATGATGATAACATTTATCTAATATTAATTTTAAAAAGATTAATAGTAGATAAGCATAAATTTGCAACTAGGTATTTTTATCTCACAATAAATTTAACTAAAATGATAAATTTACTGCAATCATCATCCTATATCAAAATTTAATATATAATTTGATTTATAATAAAATTAATTTATATTGTTTACAATTACCTATTGTGCATCAAAAGGCAATGTACATGATATAATATGGAAGCATCTGTGAAATTCAGAAATGATGGAGTTATAATAATCATATGTACAAAATGAATAATAAAAATGCAAGAATAGAAAAAAGGCAATAAATGCACGATACTCCATCTCAAAGTAGTTATGGTTATTAAAAATAAATAATCATGAAATTCTTACAAATGTATTATTTTACATAGAACTTTATAGAAATGAGAAAGACTTTAAAAGAAAATTATATTACCACTCCAAAAGGTGTGTGTGGGTATCATTGTGATTTGCAAAAATCTGTCTTTACATTTAGAGTTTAAACAATTCATCACTTTAGAAGACTATAGAAAGGATTTCACATATAGTAGATAAATCTACTAGAGTCTATAGTCCCCACAAATTACAACTAAAAACCTTAGACAACATTCAAATCACTGAAGAAATCTGAAAATTAAACAAAATAATCAAACGATAGTACAGATTCAAGACTTAGACAAATTACCAAAGCATGAGTTTTCCATTTTTCCCCTATTTTTTTCTGGAGGGTTCTCCCTCAGGGAAGCATCTAGTCTTGAAGATGTCAGAAAAAGCTAACGGCTAAAATAAATAGAAATTCATTTCTTTTTTCTGGCCAGGAAACCATTAAAAAGGCACCAATAGTCAAGAGAGTGTGGGGGGAAACAGAGAGCAAAGAGCACTTATACAGAACCCAAAGCAGCATAGCAAAGGCATTGTGAACAGCATTGATAATTAAACTGGCACAAGTAACAAATTAATACCCGAGTAGTACATATGTGGAAGGGATCCAAAACAGATATAAGAATAGAGTGATACTTAAACCATAGTTCATTTTTAGACTAACCACTGAGTGGAACATGTATGGAAAAGACAAAAAGCACCATAGCAAAAACTTCAAAACTGATTGAAACTGCCACCCAGGGAAGGTGAGATAGGAGACTAGTTCGGTATCCTCTGAAGTGCCTTTATTTACACTGGTTGCATATAATAAATTCAGACACTGTCACTAAGAACTTGCATATCAAAGACAATACTAGGATGGGACATTATTACTGGGGTAACTGACCTGGGTTATGCTTCATTTTTTATTTTTTCTTATAAGGCATATCCTTGGAATTATGATCTTAAATGTTTAGTATATGCAATTATTTGATAAATAGGAAAATTCATCTTTATAAAATCATTCTGGACTTTCAGTTTAAAATGACATTTGCCTAAATGTAACCTCCCCCAATACAATGCTTGTTTTACTTGGTAGCAATTCACAACATGTTTGGTTGAGAACTACATGAAGTCACTAATTTTCTTTGAAAAGATGAACAATTTGGCTACTATTAACTATCGGAAGGCCTTAGTTTCAATACCACTAGCACCACCACCAGCTGAGAAGAAAACTAATTATGTTTGAAACCTTGATGTGTACTATTCAGATCCTATCTCATGTCTTCTTATTTTGGGTAAGATGTAAAAAAATTAATCTATGTGCATATTCTCTATAAATAACACCATCATCAATTTCTTTTATAATAACTTAACATTCTAAATAATACTAGTCTAGGTTTTTGCAACTGGTGTGTCAAAGCACACATATATACTGAAAATAGGTCGCTGAGAAAGTACATGAAGGGTTAAAGTCCATGACATTGAAGATGAAGAGGCAATAAATTGATGGACTTGAACGAACACACAAACTGCTAATATTTTTGTGGCACCTGAGATGGAGGGACATAGTTATAGGTGGCAGGAGGTAACCATTGTAAGAGTTCCAGTTCCCCCAAGTCTGATGTGGATGCCCTGAATGATGAGACAATGTATAACAAGACATTCCAGTGACCTGTTTTCAGTATGTATGTGTGCTTTGACACACTAGACATGCTGGTAGTGGTGCTAGTGGTATTGAAACTAAGCCAACACATATTGAACAATTTTATCTGCAGTTTTATTGTAGTTATACATACACACATGTACTTGCACAAGTGTGAACACACATATCTCTATTTTTAAAAAGTCCCATTTATTCCAATTATTACACTTTGGATTAGTCTTTTTGTTCATTTATTTTCCATGAGTTGATTTTAAATTATATAACCTCTTTCTTTTATTTTAGAAATGTGTTCATCCTCTTTAGAACAATACAATAGTAATAGAACATTAATTTTAACCACCTTCCTTACTATTTATATATAACTACTTCATTCATTTTAACAATGTTCCGTTTATTTTATAATTTTGTAAGTTACTAATATTTTATTTAACATCAATATGTATTATCTCTACCATACCACTCAGGTGGCCAAGAGCATGCTTCTCTGATGCAAGCATGCAAAGTGCCAAGTATCCCTACATAACTGCAATTAGCCACTCCTTAAAACATATTTCCTACCTAGTTATTACATATCAAAGCTAATACGTCTTTCATAATGCAAAGTAATTTCTGATATCCCCAGAAGTCAAAAGTATCAGGTAACATAATATAAAACAGAACAGAGCCTTAGATTTTGAGAGGAATATGTCCTCCTTCAGTTCCTGGGGTTTCATGAGGAAAACAGAAGTTGTCCCTAAAATGAAGTCTGTGATGCCTCCTGGTTTTCCCAAAAAGTACCAGGCTGCTAGAAATTATCTCAGGTCCTTTCATGTGGGCATTGAGAGTGGCAAGAAGACAAACTGAGGACATTACTTAGTTGACGGAGAAAACAAAACACTTTTCTCAATAGAACAAGATTCAAGAAGAGAAAAAGCACAAATGCCGTGTGTGTGTGTGTGTCTGTGTGCGTGCATGTGTGTGTGTGTGTGTGTGTGTGTGTGTGCGTGTGTGTGTGTAGCTTGGATATCTATTTTTAATTAAGCTGACTTTTAACAACAGGGCTCTTTAAAAATATATATTTTTTGAATCTCTTATTACCTGACTTTAGCCAGACCAAACAACCACTATTTTTGGCTTTTGAACTTTACCAAAAGTAATCTGCCAGGCGAAACCCATAAGCCCTAACAAAAGTTATGGCTTAGCCATGGTAAACAAAGTATTTTCAAAGCAGTGATAAGCAGATTTTACAAGATTTAAAGTCTACCATGGTAGCTCAGAGAAAGGAAAATTTAAGAAGAAATGTCAGAAGTTGTTTATGGAGGGGAAGAGAATCAACAAATGGCAAAGGTCACACAGAAAATATTCATTCCCTAGATAAAAAATTTAACCTTGGCCACCATTGTGAAAAAATAAAGCCTGAGTTTTTGAGCTACAACATTGGGCAAGTTTCATTTTGCTTCCCAGAATGAACTCAGAGCAGCCAATTTCAAGCTTGAAAAAGTATTTATCTGCTCCGGATAATTTTTAGAGCTAACTCTGATACGAACCAAAAAATTTTGGTACTCTGGTTGGCAGAGACCAAGAGAAAGTACCAGAACATTATTACAAGGTCAAGATATCAAGAACATAAAACAAGATGAAAGGGAAACCTCATCCAGTATTAACATCAGGGACCTATAGCAAAGTTTGTAACTGACATGTCTGCGGAACAAGCTTGAAGAACAGGTTTGTAGGGGCCTTAAGTGCATGTTCTATCCCGTGGTACCCCTGTCCATTACAAAAAGACACAGAAAGACAAATTCATACCACAAAGTACACCAGAGTCTCTAAAGCTCAAGACTAGTCTCACGTATCCTTTTCTCAGTTCATCAAACCCTTGCAGAGGAGACATAGAGTGGGGATGTTTACCATTCACACAAAGAGGGAGAGCGAGTCTAGAAACCTGACTGGTAAAAAATTGTTGCCCATTTTGCCGGCATAACAGGTTTCTGGGTTCCCTTGTTCTGCAGCTTGTGAAAGGATGGAGTGGCTTTTGATGACCCCTCTCATTCTGCCAGAGCTGTGGGGACCAAGCCATATTATAAAAGAAAATTATCATTTTCTGTGTTATGGAACCATGGCCCATGAAACTATTTTTTTCTCCTAGGCTTCTGGGCCTGTGATGAAAGGGGCTGCCTGAAGAACTCTGACATACCGTGAGACATTTTCCCCATTATCTCAAGAATTAACATTTGGTTCCTTATTATTTAGGCAAATTTCTGTAGCTGGCTTGAATTTCTCCTTAGAAAATGGGATTTTCTCTTCTATTGCATTGTCCGGGTGCAAACTTTCCAAATTTTTATGCTGTACTTCTTTTGTAAAACTGAATGTCTTTAACAGCACCCAAGTCACATACTGAGTGCTTTGCTGCTTAGAAATTTCTTCCACCAGATACCCTAAATCATCTTTCTCAAGTTTAAAGTTTTACAGATCTCTAGGGCAGAGGCAAAATGCCACCAGTCTCTTTGCTAAGACGTAACAAAAGTTACCTTTGCTCCAGTTCCCAACAAGCTCCTCTGAGACCACCTCAACCTGCATTTGTCCATATCATTATCAGAATTTTTGTCAAAGCCATTCGACAAGTCTCTAGGAAGTTCCAAACTTTCCCACATTTTCCTGTCTTCTTCTGAGCTTTCCACACTATTCCAACCTCTGCCTGTTACACAGTTCCAAAATTACTTCCCCATTTTCAGGTATATTTTCACAGTGCCCCACTCTACTCGCACCAGTTTAGTATATTAGTCTGTTTTCATGCTGTTGATAAATACATATCTGGGACTGAACAATTTACCAAGGGAAGAGATTTAATGGAGAACTCACAGTTCCATGTGGCTGGGGAATCCTCAAAATTATGGTGGAAGGTGAAAGTCTTGTCTCACATGGCAGCAGACAAGAGAAGAGAGCTTGTGCAGGAAAACTCCTTCTTATACTAACTATCAGATCTCATGAGACTTATTCACTATCATGAGAATGACACTGGAAAGCTGACCCCGTGATCCAATTATCTCTCACCAGGTCCCTTTCACAACATGTGGGAATTCAAGATGAGATTTGGGTAAGGACACAGCCAAGTCATATCATGTTAAGAAGACAATTTCGTTTTTTTTTTTTATTTCTGATTATTGCCTAATATTTAAGTTGCATATTCTTGTAGATTAACATGCAAACATGTAACTTTAAACTTTATGAAATAAAAAAGTAGAAAAGAAATGGGAAAATCTAAATATGACATCCAAGCTTTCTAGTGACACCTCAAATCAATGTTAGGAATATGAGTATACTCTAATATTCATTTAATTTCTTTAAAATATTATTTAAAATGAAATCATTTGGTGATACAAACATCGGGGGTTTTTTTTGTTTGTTTTGGTGGTTTGTTTGTTTTGTTTGCTCACAGAACATTCTTTACAAAGTACTCAGACCCTAGAATCTATCTTACAAGACCATACAAAATGGCAGATTTTAAAACTATTTTTTTTTATTTTATAACAGGGATGTTTTAATTTTTTAATTTTTTTTTATTGCATCTTAGATTTGGGGGTACATGTGAAGAACATGGAAGATTGTTGCATGGGTACACACACGGCAGTGTGATTTGCTGCCTTCCTCCCCATCACCTATATCTGGCATTTCTCCCCATGCTCTCTCTCTCCAACTCCCCACCCCACGCTGTCCCGAGGAATCACCACACTGTCTTCCACAATTGTTGAACGAATTTACACTCTGACCAACAGTGTAAAAGTGTTCCTATTTCTCCACATCCTCTCCAGCATCTGTTGTCTCCAGATTTTTTAATGATCGCCATTCTAACTGGCGTGAGATGGTATTTCAATGTAGTTTTGATTTGCATTTCTCTAATGACCAGTGATGATGAACATTTTTTCATATGTTCGTCAGACTCATATATGTCTTCTTTTGTAAAGTGTCTGTTCATATCCTTTGCCCACTTTTGAACGGGCTTGTTTGGTTTTTTCTTGTAAATCTGTTTTAGTTCTTTATAGATTCCGGATATTAGCCCTTTGTCAGATGGGTAGATTGCAAAAAATTTTATAGGTGTAGTGCATTCTAGAATGGGAATAATACAAAATTTATTTCTATGTCTCACTATCTTGCCATAAAGAAAAACAAAAATAAAATACGTTGTCTAAGAAAACACAAAAATGTGAGGCTTCTAAACAATATATGAAAGGCATTATAGCACAGTGTACATAACTTCTTATTTAAAAAAAGTAAGCTTTAATATGGATTTTTTAAAGTATTACCACTTATTTTATTGAAGGAAGTACACTATGTTAATAAAAATTAGATAAACAGTATACAAATTTTATTGCTATAATAGATATATAAAAAATGTACTTAAAACCAAAGCAAAATCAATAAAATAGAATGTGGTTAAAGTTTATATATCCATGCATATTTAACATTCTTCCCACCTATATACTGAGGATTATTTACCAGTAACTAAGATAACACACTTCATATTATCCTAAATCATTAATATTTTTATTGTGCACAATGTGAACAAAAAGTACAGATCCTTGAACCAGTAGCCTTACATTTTAAACAGAATTCATAAAACCTTTCAATCATTCAAAGTTCATTTAAGTAATTATTTCTATTCTATACCATTTTTAGCATGATACTACTGAATACAAACAAATTTTATGAAAATTTTAATGTATTTTTAAAATTTGAATATAAGCAAATGCACAAAATGAATGTACAGATATATACCTCTTAATAAGATAAATATTTCTGTATTTAGCTACCATAAATATCAGAAAATAGCACATTACTAGCATGCAGACACATTACCACCTTGTACCAAAATGCATGAGAGAAGTTTAGTGCAACCATCACACAGTTGAGCAATAATGGTAATTGAGATCTCTCTATCAAGTTGAAATGTATTTTCACAGATAACAGGAAAATAAGAACAGAGTCAAATTTTATAGCTCAGAATTTCATGCAGAAGTGTTTAGATTTTATGCTTAACTCAAGTGTTTTGTAATCTCTCAAGTACCCACATCCTTGAAAAGTTATTTTGTTCTCTATTTTATTGAAATATATTATAACTGCAAAACACTAAGTTAATCTTCTTAAGTATGAACCATTCTACTTTATTATAGGTATAGGAATAACCTATATACAGGGAAGAAATGCAAATGATGTTGAGATTAAAAGTATAACCTTGTCTACATTAGGAGTAAACTATATTTTCAAGTCAGACTGTGTATCATTCTACTAAAGCAGGGGAAAACTTAATTTAGTACAGATACACTCAGTACTAGCTCCCTGAATTTGCTTCAAGCAGCAGAAGGCAAGAGTTTGTTGTTACTTCTTTTGTTTGTTTGTGTGCTTTGATTCATCTTTGTCTGTTGTTTTCTTTTCAAAAATATTTTTTCAGTATGAAGTGAAATCACCAAGCAGGGTGTGAGAAAATAAGAAGGCTGGATGTGCAGAGCTCTGCAGAAGGCAGAAGTTTCTTCTAGTGCAAAGACATTTATCCAGGAAGGAATGTTAGGTGTCATCAGTCATAAATGAAGAGTATGCATTAAAATCACTGTAGCCAAAATGTGATATTGTGAAGTGAGTCATTTTTTTTTATTTTTATTTTTATTTTTTTATTGCATTTTAGGTTTTGGGGTACATGTGAAGAACATATGATATTGTTGCATAGGTACACACGTGGCAGTGTTATTTGTTGCCTTCCTCCTCTTCACCTATATCTGGCATTTCTCCCCATGCTATCTCCCCCCAACTCCCCACCCCCCACTGTCCCTCCCCTATTTCCCCCCAACATACCCCAGCGTATAGTGCTCCCCTCCCTGTGTCCTGTGTTCTCATTGTTCAACACCCATCTATGAGTGAGAACATGCGGTGTTTGATTTTGTGTTCTCTTGTAAATGATGAATTGCCTTTCTCTTGCTGCTTTCAGATATTCACTTTGCCTTTTGACAATTTGAATCATAGTGTCTCTTTGAATATATTTGTATTTTTTCTTGTTGAAGTTCATTGATCTTTTTGAATGTGTATATTTGTCTTTAGTCAGATTTGGGAAGTTTTCACACATATTTCTTCAAATAGTCTTCCCACCCCTCACTCCCCACCAGGATTCTGTATGTAAGCCTTCTTGAAGTTGTTACACAGGTCTTTAGGCTCTATTCTTCTTGTTGTTGTTGTTGGGGGGGGGGGGGTCATTGTTTTGTTTTCCTGCTTCTCAGATTGAATCATTTCATTTGATCTACCAAGTTCACTGATTCTTTATTCCACCTGCTCAAATCTTCTATTGAAACCCTATCGTAACTTTTTAGTTACTGTACTTTTCAGCCTCAGAATTTGTTTTGGTTTTTTTTGTACCTTTCTAAAAATTCATATTTCTTATTTATGCATATGTCATTCTCCTGGGATTCTTAAGGTCTCAGTTTATTTAAGACAGTTATACAAAGTTTTTGTCCAATATTTCCAATATTAATGCTTACTCATAGAGAGTATTTTTTTTCTTCTGTAAAGGGGCCATATTTTTGTGTTTATTTGCATGCTTCTTAATTTTTGTTGAAAACTGGACATTTTAGATATTATAATGTGTTTATTATGGAAACCAAATTTCCCCCCCCCTTCAAGGTTATTTTTGTTACTCACTGTGGAATGTAGTTTTACTTTGTTTATAACTTTTATAAACTGTTTTTGTAATATCTGTATTCTTTTTTATGTTGCATTTTTGGAAGCTCAATTCCTTTAGCTTCTGTTCATTTAGCATTTAGTGATTTAAAAAAGATTTCCTTGACTGCAAGGAGCCAGAAAAGAAAAAAAAATGTGAAAAACCTCTCCCAGACTTTGCTGACTGACTCTGTATTGAGCTCTTTCAACACTTAGCCAAACAATATGTAATTCTGCCTTAGCTTTCCTTTTTTCTTGCCAGGACCCTATAAATTACTAAAGGTGAGTTATAAGTGTTTTCTCAGGCCTTTTCTGAATATGTGTACCACCTTGGCAATGCTCACAAATTTCCAAACTTTTCCTTAGATGTAAGCACTTTTGAATACTCAGATTTCCCAAAGGAACTTTTTCCAGTTTTTTCCTCAAGCTTTCAGTATAGTATATCTTGTCTCAATTGTATTGTTATGCCTCAAATGGCTGAGAGTTTTTGTTTTTTGTTTTGTTTTTTCTCAAAACTCTTCTTTATTCAGGATGATGTTTCTGTGGCTATGTGTGGTACATGGAATAGATCTCAATCTGTAGTCACACGAGATTTATTTATTTATTTCTTGTAAGTGTAGTATAAGCCAGTGGGAAGGATTGAGATTTAATTGCCAAAACCAGCAAGAATTTGGGCACTGTGGATACTACAGTGGGCACCTGAACAAGG
The DNA here is from genome assembly GCA_963574635.1 of Cheracebus regulus. NCBI lineage: Eukaryota > Metazoa > Chordata > Mammalia > Primates > Pitheciidae > Cheracebus > Cheracebus regulus. The sequence continues at coordinate 30,025 of CAUYQU010019369.1, read as the reverse complement.
ACCAAGAAGAACGTCTAAGAGGCCTCCAGCCCTGTGCTCAGTGAAGACAGGACAGAAACAACAGAGCACACCTTGGAAGTGTATGTTCTGACATACTCATGTGTAAAGTTCTGACAGGTTCTTTCTCTCTGTGAAGTGCAGCACATGCTCCAACACACCAGCTCTGGCCAGCATGCCAATCCCAGATGTGCTTGCTATGTGCACAGCCATGCACAACCCCCTTCCCTCCCATATGCTTGCTCTTCTGTATGCCTAGGTGGGCTGCCCTCAGGGAGCAGCCTCTGCACACATTCCTCTTGGTGCAGACAATAGAAAGTACTTCGCCTGCAGAATTCGAGGCTGAGCCCTGCATTCTAGCACAAGAAGACCACTGCGGTCCAGAGATAAGAAAACTGGACCAGAGGCAAATCATGAACAGAACCTTAGAAATAAAGAGAAAGGGTTTCCAAGACGGAGAGAGGACGTGGACCAAGGGGGATGTGGCTTGGTGTAACCCCAAGGAAGTCTCTGGAAGCAGCACCAGTTCTGATGGGGGAGCAGAAGAGCTGCCGTCCTCAGTCAGGGTCCCAGTCAGGGTCCGAGGAGAGCTGCTCCTCCATAGTCTCCCCCATGGCATTCTGCAGGGACATAAGAAGACCCGGGGAACTCATCCCCATTGGCTGGATGACTCTGTTCCTAGAGAGCTTGTCAAACATAGTCACCAGCTTCATGGCCTCGTGCTCCTTCTGCTCCTCTGTCATGCCGTCCATAGGATTAGGCGGCTTCTCCTCCACCCTCCTTGCCACCGGGTTTATGCTGGCTTTGGCTTCCTTATACTCATCTATGTCTGTGTCCTCATCCTCCAAGTACTGGCCCTTGGGCCAGCCTCCCGCCATGAGGCCCCTGGCAGACAGAAGGTTTTAATTCGCTGTTGGACTCTGATTTCTAAAGGTTTGACAGAATTCGCTATGAAAACATCTAAACCTAGTGTTGGTGTGTGTGTGTTATATAATTCCATGCAACTGTCTTTTTCTATGGAAGTTGGTTGCATAAGTGCTGTACTTCTTTTTTTTGAAGTCAGTTGTGGTGAATTTTATTTTTTTCTAGAAAATTACCCCGTTCCCTCTAGCTTTCAATGTTTTTCATAGATGTGAACATTGTTTTTAATAATTTTTTATTTGCTGATTATCAAATTATTTCTTACCATTACTTATTCATTTTTGTGCTTTCTCTTTTATTCATGATTAAAATATCTAATTGTTTGTCTACTTTGTTGATTTGTTTAAAGAACAAGATTTTTGCTTTACTGATTTGATCTACTGTTTTTTAACTTCTCATTTTATTAATTTTCACTTTTATTTAGTTTGGGTTCTTCCTTATACATTCTGCTTACTCTTTTAGATAATCTTCACATTTTGAGCTGATAATTTAATTCCTGCACTTTTGTTAATAAATATATTAAAGCTACAGATTTTCCTCTGAAGACTGCTTCAGCTATATCCCATATACAGATGCTCTGATGAATGATGAAGTTATGTCTCAACAAACCCCTGTAAACTGAAAATATCATAAGTTAAAAATGTATTTAAGACACTAAAATTATAAGTTAGCTTAGCTTACCTTTAACATGCTCTGAACATTTAGATTAGACTTCAGTTGGTCAAAATCATCTGACAATAAGTCTATTCCATAATAAAGTATTGAATAGTTGATATTAAATAGGGCACTGAAAATAAAAAATAGAATGGTTGTATAGGTACTCACCATTAATGTACATAGATGAAATCACACAGGGCCTGAAAAATTTTTGAAGCATTTAGCTAAAGTTAATTGCTGGATAGTGGGACTAGTAGCTTGAGACAGTCAGTTTCTCTCTCTCCTGATGATGAGGCTTGAGAATAGTTGATAGAAAATATTGATACTTGTTTTTTTTATTTTATTAACAGGCATTATATTCTTCAGGAAGATATCACGATGGGTTATCTACCTTGATTATCGTTTGGCTGACTGGAAGCTGTAGCTCACTGTTGCTGCTCAGCATAGTGAGAAAGCATTATGCCACATACTAATAGTCTAGGAAAATATCAAAATTCAAAATTTGGAGTACAGTTTCTAATGAATGCGTATCACTTTCACACCATCATAAAATTGAAAAATAGTTGAACCATTGTAATTTGGGAACAGTTTGTTTTCTGTTATGCAGTTTTATTCTCACTTTTCAGAATACTTATGTCTTGTTTTTGTATTTCCACTATCATTCTAGTGTTACTTAAGAGCAAGATGAAAATTTTCCAGATGAAAGGGCTCTGTGTTGCTCAGTCCCCTTTCTTTTAAATTCTGTTATCATTGCCTTATAAAAAAGTACTTTTTGTAACATTTCTACTTTCTGATACTTACTAGTATTTTTTAAAGAACTATTATATGATGAAATTTCGTGAATGTTTCATATGCACTTGAGAAGGAAAGATATTCTCTATTATCAGGCTAGTGTTAGAAAATATCCATAAAATTTATCTTACTGGTTATGTTGTTTAGATTATCTATATCTTATTATCTTACTCAGTTTTTGTCCCCTGAACCATCTTACAGAGTGTGATGTGTTAAAATCTCCTTTTATGAGTGTGTTTTTTAATACTTCTACTTCTACTTTTTGTTTTATACAAGTGGTTGCTATATTATTTTCCATGTATATGGAGAAATATCAGTTTTATCTTCTTTGTGCTTTGTGTCTTTTAATATCCTAGATGGTCTCCTTTAATAAGATCTTTTGTCTTCAATTTATATTTTCTATCCATTTTGCAGTCTCTTTAATTTGCGTGGTAAATTTTTGTCAATTCTTAAAGACTTTTGCAACTACTTTGACTTGTACCTCTTATATATAGTTGTCATTCTGATTTTTTATGAAAACTCATTGCTTTTAATATGTGAGTTAAGCCCATTCATGTATATTGATAAATATACATTTATCAATATAAACTGATATGTTTATCTGTACTCTGTCACATTATTTTATTTCTGGTTATATTATGCTATATTTACTGGCTTTTTCCACCTAACACATCTTTTTTCTTAAATTTTTCTTTTGTTATTTAACAAGTTTTTATTTTATTTTTATAAATTTTATTATTTTGTTATTTTTCTTTTGTTATTTAAAATTTATAAATTTTTTATAAATTCTCTAGTGCCTCGGTGGTCCCTTTTCTAATTTAACCTCTTACTAAATGGTTTGCCAGTTTTAAATGGCATCCTTGACTCTTCCTATTTCCTACACAACAATTAATGATCTTATTCTGCTTTCCCTTTTCTGTCTTCTCTTTCCATTTTGTTTAGGTTGTATTATTCCTGCTTTGTTAGAACTTACAGTATATTTACATTCTTTTATTCCAACAATATTCTTATCTTTATTTTAATCTTAGATATACAATTAAATATATAGATTGCTCACTATGAGTCTTTTCACGAGAAAGTTTTTTGACCGGGCACTTTGGGACGCCAAGGCAAGCAGATCACACAATCAAGAGATCGAGACCACCCTGGCCAACATGGTGAAACCCTGTCTCTACTAAAAATATAAAAAAATTAGCTGGATGTGCTGGCATGTGCCTGAAGTCCCAGCTACTCAGTAGGCTGAGGCAAGAGAATTACTTGAACCTGGGAGGCAGATGTTGCAGTGAGCCGAGATCAGGCCACGGCATTCCAGCCTCGCAACAGAGTGGGACGCTGTCTTTAAAGAAAAAAAAGTTTTTCCTGTTATGCCATTGTTGAAGTTTATCTTCTAGTTGATTCCTCTGGAAAGGATTTGTGATTACAATATTCCCTGATTTCTTGCATGTCTAAAACTTTATCCAATAGCATTAATAGTTTAAGATCTGCTTCATGGGATATAAATTTCACTCTTTATTCTTTGTGTATTAATTGCACAATTATGCATTAGTCACACTAAGCTTTTGCTGAAAGGGCTCAAGGGAATCAAATTATTCTCATAGAATAGTTTCATTACAGGTGAAGGATACAATACAGTGGCAGCAGGAGGGTAATTTGAATTAAAAAGGGTTCCGCCATATCAGGCACAGTTCTTTGTTCTTCCCCAGCTGGATCACACAGGATGCACTTTGTGTCCAGGTTTCAAACTACCATTGTTACATGTGTAACATGCCTTGGATTCAGCAAGTTCAATGCTGGCTTGTGCTGGGTTTCACTTATAATGAGTTGTCGCATAGACACATTACAGTTTTAACAATTGCATTTCTCCTCTGTCTACTCACCTGGCTCCACCGTAACCAATTTATAAATCTAATTATTGTTGCTACGTAACACTGATAAGGTGGTAGATTCTTTCCATGAAATAATTCACAGAACCCCAGTTACAGAACATCATTTATCTTACGTATTATCTCAGTAGGTTTTTGGGGAACAGGTGGCGTTTGGTTATATGAATAAGTTCTCTAGTAGTGATTTCTAATATTTGGTGCACTTGTCACCCGAGCAGTGTACACTACCTAAGATGTAGTATTTTACCCCTCACTCCCTCCCACTCTTTCCTCTAGCCCCCAAAGTTCATTGTATCATTCTTATGCCTTTGCATCCTCACAGTTTAGCTCCCACTTATGAGTGAGAAGATACATGGTTTGGTTTTCTGTTCCTGAGTTACTTCACTAAGAATAATGGTCTCCAGTTCCACTCAGATTGCCACAAATGCCATTATTTCATTCCTCCTTAGGACTGTGTAGTATTTTATGGTGGATATATATATATACCACATTTTCTTTATCCATTTGTTGATTGATGGGCATTTCAACTGTTTCTATATTTTTGCAATTGCGAATTATGCTACTATAAACATGCATGTTCAAGTATCTTTTTCATATGTCTTCTTTTTCTCTGAGTAGATACCCAGTAGTGGGATTACTGGATCAAATGGTAGTTCTACTTTTTAGTTCTTTAACCAATCTTCACCCTGTTTTCCATAGTGGTTATACTAGTTTATATTCTCACCAACAGTGTGAAAGTGTTTGCTTTCCACCACATCCACACCAACATCTTTTTTGATTTTTTGATTATGGCCATTCTTGCAGGAGTAAGGTGGTATCATATTGTGGTTTTGATTTGCATTTCCCTGATTGTTAGTGATATTGAGCATTTTTTCATGTTTTTTGGACATCTGTATATTTTCTTTAGAGAATTGTCTATTCATGTCCTTAGCCCACTTTTTGATAGAATTGTTTGTTTCTTTCTTGCTGATTTGTTCAGTTCTTTGTAGTTTCTGGATATTAGTCCTTTCTTGGATGCACAGTTTGTGTAGATTTTCTCCCATTCTGGATTGCCTGTTTATTCTGATTATTTCTTTTGCTGTGCAGAAGCTTTTCAGTTTAATTAAGTCCTATCTATTTATCTTTGTTTTGCTGCATTTGCTTTTGGATTCTTGATTATGAAGTCTTTGCCTAAGCCAATGCCTAGAAGGGTTTTTCCAATGTTGTCTAGATTTTTATGGTTTCAGGTCTTAGGTTTAAGTCTGTGATCCATCTTGAGTTGATTTCTGCATAAGGTGAGAGATGAGGATTCAGTTTGTTACTTTCTACATGTGGCTTGCCAATTATCCCAACACCATTTGTTGAATAAGGTGTCCTTTCCCTACTTTATGTTTTTGATTGCTTTGTCAAAGATCAGTTGACTGTAAGTATTTGGCTTTATTTCTGGGTTCTCTATTCTATTCCATTGGTCTATATGTCTACTTTTATGCCAGTACCATGCTCTTTTGAGGACTATGGCCTTATCGTGTAGTTTGAAGTTGAGTAAAGTGGTGCCTCTAGATTTGTTCTTTTTGCTTAGTCTTGCTGTGGCTATGCAGGCTCTTTTTTGGTTCCATGTGAATTTGAGGATTTTTTTTTCTAGTTCTGTGAAGAATGATGGTGATCTTTTGATGGGAATTACATTGAATTAGTATACTGCTTTTGGCAGTATGGTCGTTTTCATGCTATTGATTCTGTCATCCATGGTTAACAGCAGGGGGCATGGGTGGGACCCATGGGAGACAGACTGGCCTCTTCTCCTTTGTGGTTGACTGCAGCTTGTTTGAGGTGTGGATAAGGCACTTAGGGTCTCTGCTCCTTTGTTAGTCGAAGGGTAGCAGGGGTAGTACTACTGCACAGGCAGTGGCAGATGGGCTTTTGGCTGACCTGGGGGTTCCATCTCCAGGTGGAGCTATTATTACTGGGAATGTTCAGTCTGTAGGGTGGGTCAGCTGTACTGCTGGTGTGAGGTTAGGGCTCAGCTTGTAGAGGATCAGCAGGTTTAGGGTTCACTGGGAGGAGAGATTGGTCTCCTCTCCATATAAAGACTGGCATGCTGTAAGTTCAGGTGTAGCCTAGAGGCTCTTTGTTTCTTTTCAAGACAAAGGACAGGAGGGATAGAACTGCTGTGACAGGGGCAGAAAAGCTGTCGGTTATCTCTGGGAGCCTCTCCCCAGGGAAAGTCTGGGCCACTGCCAGTAGGTGAGCTCAGCTGTGGGTGGGGCAACTGATCTGCAGTCACGAGCTGGGGGGCATGGCTGGTGGTATGGGGGTTCCCAGGGGAGGGAGCTGGACTCCTCTCTGTATGGTGGCTGTGGTGTGCTGAAGGTGCCACCATAGTGACTCAGCTCTTTGTTTCTTCCCCAGCCCAATGGTTGTTATGGTGGTACCACTGCAATTGCAGTGGTGGAGGGGTTGTGAGCTGACTCTGGTATTTCCTCCTTGGAGAAATGCTGGGCTACTTCTAATTGAAGTGGTCAGATGGGGGCAGGGTGGTTGTACAGGAGTCCCAGGTCAGGCAGCCCTGCTCAGTGAGGAGAAGTGAGGACTGAGAACCACATGGAGAACAATGTCATCACTTTACCATCAAGTAGGTGAAATGTACTGGGGGTTCAGACCAACCCCAGGTCCCTGTGCACTCTTCAGAGCTTGGAGACAGCAAGGCCAAGGACTGCGAGATTGATTTTGTTATTAGACTATCTCTTTAATGCTGAGAGTGGGGTGATAAATTCTTTCACTGTCAATGTCTGAACTACAGACCCTGACCCAGCAACAGATGAATGAATTCACTCAGACACAGAATACAGTGAAAGAGAAGGCTAGGGGTGTCCATGGCCACTCACAGACCCTCCTGAGAGAGATAGCAGCCATGGCCCTGACCAGCTGGCACTCAGGGTATTTATTCAGCATAGATTTAATAACAGAGGCTCTGATTCAACACACTTATGGATAATGATTAAAGGCCAGGTGCCAAGGCCTAAAGCAAACACCATTTGTGGGTGATAAATCTGGTTGCCCTTGACCTGACAAAGCCATTTGGCCCAAGAAAGATTAATGTTAGTTTTAGGACCACATGAGTAAATAAGTAATTCAGATAAACTCCGTTACATTCCCTAGTTATTTGCTCTTTTTTATCAACTAAAGGTAAAAGGGATTCGGCTGCCTTCAGCCAAAACTTCTACTGAAACTGTGCAAATCTCTTGACCTTCCAAGGTTTGTGACCATGTTCTGTAATTTTACAATCTTTCCGACCATTTGACTGATACCCTACACTTTCCCCTTTTTGTTTTTTGCATCAGATGTTGCTGATTGAAGACTTCTTACAGATGTATGCAGCAGTAGTTTTGTCAGGTGAGGCAGTCATGGCTCTTACTCTGGCTTTGCATACTAGAATTAGTATATAACATAAGACAATTATGAGTGTAATTAGCAACATTCTTTTCTAGTCAAAGAATGACCTGTAGTGCTACATGGCATCTCAGTTCACTGTATGCCATCAATGAGGAATCCCACTGGAGTTATGTTAATTCCTTTTAGCCAAGCAGTTTCATTGTTAGAAACTGGGAAGAAGATGTTTGTCTAAGTAACAAGACAGAAAAAATAGATTTAGAAGAGTAAATGGTGTCTGTATCTGGAGCAGGATTCATTTAGCCTTCTACATTGTCATCTTCAGCATCTTCAAGGTGATGTCTGGGGCCTGTTTTGTCCGTGGAAGCTGCATCATCTGGGATGCAGGTTTGTAGGGTCTTTCCTAGGCCAGCTTGAGTTTTTTCTTCTTTCCATCCTTTGATGGGCACATAGTCTGCAGGGTGGTACTGGTGTACTGGAAGTTCTAGGAGTGGTGCCTGTACTAAGAGACCTTTTATAATCTTTGTTAAAGAGGAGGTTAGTGCTTTAAGAAAAAACTGTTGTGCTTTATTTTAATGTCTAGTTTACAGAAAGACTGGATGATACTTCTTTATCTTTAGCCAATATGTTTACACATAGAATTTCTTTTACAATTAACATTTTAAAACTTGCTTAGACCTTCAAAACAAAAGTGAAACATTTCTTTCATAAATTCCTTCTTATAACATTTTTCATGACTTTCACAATCTTTGACATGTCTTAACTTTCTTTGTTCTATAACCTTCCTTTCTAAAGGTGCATTCTTATAACTTTCTTAACATTTATTTCTCGTCTTCCTATTTTCTCTCTCATTTATCTTACTTTTTGTGTCTCTCTCTGATTTCTGTCTCTTCTAGTCTCTCTATTACTCATTATTTCCCTCTTTCTTTCTCTAATCTTTGTTTCTGTCTTGAGAGGTTTTAGCAAAGTGTCTTTCTACAGCTGGTTGAAATTTGTCATCTAAATTTTAAAAATTAAGGGTAAATAAGGCTTGTACTAGTAGTGTTGCAGGGTTCTTACCCATACTCCCCCTTTTATGTTTTTTTACACTATCTCTTTCCTAAGTCTCACTTTCTGTGTCTATCAGTTTTAATATTTGTGGGCTGCCCCAGAAATGAAAAGTTAAAAAGATGTCTAATGACATATTGGATGGACTCTCCAGGAAAAGCATGAGCACTAATTAAATGTGAATTGGTATCCATGGATACATGTATATATCTTAGTTTTCTAAATTCAGGGAAGTGTGTAAATCTGTTTGCCATAACTGATTATGTTTAGTCCTCTAGGGTTAACACCTGTTGAAGGAGGGGAAGTCCCCTTGAGCTGGAAATCCAGGCATTGTAGGATAATTTTTTAGCTAGCTTTTGTATAAGTTGAAATTGTTTAGCTAAGTTTCTCCAATTTTGGTAAAAAAAAAAAAAAAAAAAATTTGATGCAACTGGGTGGCTTGGTCAAACAGTGATGTTGTAACTTGAAGATCTGCTTGTTCATTTCCATAAGCTAATGGGTCAGGCAGTGAGCTGTGGGCTCGAATATGTGTGATAAAAATAGTATGTGTGCATTGATCCAGCAATTGCTGTAGTCGAAGAAAAAGAGATACAAGGCGGGATCCAGTTTATATTGCCCAGTAATTTCTGACAATCATTTAAGGTGTGTAAATTGCTGGTACTTAATTTAACCTTTTGAGATCTTACTGACCAGGAAATTGGTACATACCCAAGATATTTTTAAAGAGAGGACATCTGTACTTTTTCAGGTGCTATGAGCAAACCTCTTAACTGTGTATTCTTTATGACAAAGTTACATAAATTTAAAAAATACTGGCTCCACTGGGGCTGCCAGTAAAATATCTATAAAATGAAAAATTTTATAATTAGAAAATTCTTTTCTACTGGGAACTGAATCCTGATCTACATGATACTGACACAAGGTAGAACTGTTCAGCATCTCTGGAAGAAGCACTTTCCATTGAAATTGGCAAGCTGGTCTTTCAGTAGTAATAGCTGGTAATGTGCACTCGAGTTTTTCTCTGTCCTGTTCTGCTAGGGGAATTGTATTAAAAACAGTCTTTTAAGTCAATAACCATTATAGGCCAATGTTGAGGAATTGCCATGCGGGAAGGGAGCCCCTGCAGAAGGGGTCCCATAGACTATAGATTAGCATTAATAGCATTTAAGTCTCTATGTAATTTTTCTCCCTTCAGAGGTTACTGTTCCACTCAAATAGGATTTTGAGAGAGCCACATCAGGGGTACAGTTGGAATAACATCAGTGGCCATTATCAAAAAGGGGTCTTTCAAATTCTTAAATTTTACTTAAATCCTAGCAGAAAACTGTAATCTGGGATGTCATTTGTATAAAAGGGACATTCAAAAATTTTGCTGTGAGCCACTCACAGAGCCAGAGGGCAGCAGTGCAGGGATGGTGGCCACTTTGCACTCACCTAGGCATTGCCTTTTGTCTGTGCTGCTCCCACTGCCTGGCAGCTGCTGGCCAGCCTTGGGCAGTTTCTATTGGCCCAGGGCACTGTGAGCTTCCCTGCCACTGAGCTTTTTATTCCAACCACTACCCATTTTGCCATGTAGTTTCAGCCTCTAAGACCTTTTTTCTTACATTTTAATACATCTGATCACCTCATTGATCTTGCATTACCAGGCAGGCTAAAAATTTCCCTTCTATTGCTGCTTCCTTAAGATGGGGACACATAGCTGCAGTCTTTCCCTTGCCCTTTTTCCTATTTATTGGAGGAGGGGGCTCAGACAAAACCTCTGTTTTCTCTTTGCTGTTTTGGCCCAGTGATGATGTTACTGGACCCATTGCCCTTGTGCATGATGCTGTTTAAGATTTCTTCCCACTTTTTCCCAGAGCTTTATGTCTAGTATACCTTCTGCTGGCAACCATGGGATTTGGGAAACAACAGTTTGCCTTAGGTCCCTTAATTAAGCCTGGAAAACCAAAGCTCCACTGGCTTTAAGCAGCTGTTTCAATACTTTTATATACTGTTTCTGTTGTGCTAATAACTGTTGTCCCATGATGAAACCCTATCCTGAATCATCTGCCCCCAACTGGGTAATCCCAAGTGGATACCAATGACTTACTGGTTACTTACTGACTGTGCAGTCCTTTTCACCTTCTTTTTTTGCAGTTGTTTCACTATCCTTGATCTGTTACAGCTCTCCTTACACAGGGAACCAGGTATCCGGGTCTGACCTGCAGACTCTGACTCAGCAACAGATGAAAAAATTTACTCAGACACAAAATACAGCGAATTAACAGGCTAGGGGTGTCCATGGCTACTCACAGACCCTCCTGAGAGAGATAGCAGTCATGGTCCTGACCAGCTGCCACTAACGGTATTTATTCAGCATAGATTTAAAAACAGAGGCTCTGAGTCAACACACTTACGGATAATGATTAAACACCAGGTGCTAAGGCCTAAAGCAAACACCATTTGTGGGTGATAAATCTGGTCACTCTTGCCCTAAGAAAGCCATCTGGCCTGCAAAAGATTACAGGTTAGTTTTAGGACCACATAAGTAAACAAGTTACTCAGATAAACTCCCCCACATTCCCTAGTTATTTGTTTTTCCTTATCAACTAAAGGTAAAGCGGATTAGGCTGCCTTCAGCCAAAATGTCTACTGAAACTGTGCAAACCTCTTGGCCTTCCAAGAAGGTTTGTGACTATATTTTATAATTTTCCAATTTTTCAAACCATCCTGACTGATCTCCCACACTTCACTATTATTATATTTTAGTCTATCTCTCTGTTTTGACCCAGTATATTTGCTTTATGAATGTGGCTGCTCCAGTGTTGGCTATGAATATATATTTTAAATTGTTATATCCTCTTTCCAGACTGATTCCTTTATCATTGTGTAATAACCATTTTTTGTCTTCTTTCTATAACTAGTTTTGACTTAAAGTCTGTTTTGTCTGACATAAGTATAGCTATTCCTACTCATTTTTGGTTTCTGTTTGTGTAGAATATCTTTTTCCATCTCTTTACTTTTAGTTAATGTGTGTCTTTACAGGTAATGTGCATTTGTTCAGGGCAACACATAGGTCACAGTTAAAATTCATTCAGTCAGTCTATATCTTTTAAATGGAGAATTTAAAAAATAAATATTTTTTAAATAAAATATATATCTTATTTTTTAATAAAATATATATTTTTAAAGTTTAGTTTAATTTTTATTTTTTGTTGTTTTTTTTGTAGAGACAGGGTCTCACTGTGTTTACCAGGCTGGTCTTGAACTTCTGACATCAAGGAGACCTTTTGTCTTGGCCTCCCAAAGTGCTGGGATTACAGGCATGAGCCACCACACCCAGCATCTAAATGTATAATTTAATCCATTTACATTTAAGATAATTGTTGTCTATATTTGATATAATCAAATGTTTAGTCGTTCTTTAAATTATCCTAATTGTCTCAAAAACATTTGTTAAATTTGATATATTCCAATCTGGATCTAAACAAGTTTCAAAGTTGCATTGGCTAATACATCTTTTTAGTTTTTAAAAATCTATATTCCTTCCTCCTGCTCTTTTACTCTGTATTTGCTAAATAATCCAGGGTATTCATCCTGTTGAATATTCCATGCCTGTGTTTATCTTCTTAAATCCTATAGTGTTCTTGCATGTTTCTCTCTACTACATATTTCCTGTATATTGTCATGAAATAGAGAATCTTTACCAATCAGGCTCATTTCTAGTTGGTTCTGTGTGCTTTGCATTATATTTTATGTGTATTCACTTCACATGATATAAAAATGATCAGTAGGTTCAGGTATTTTCAGCTGATTCATTCCATATAAGTTTTCTTCTGAAACAGTTACTCATCATTTTATCTTCTATTGATTGTTATCTTAGGCCCATTAATTCACTGGGTTCCAAATGAATTTGTACATTAGTGTTCCATGAAACAATTCTTTTCTGTGATGTTATATAAACTAATTAAAATGCCATTAAGTAACTTGTGAGTTGACCTTGATTTTTAGCAGCTGTAATTTCTATTTGTTAATTTAATTACTTTTTAAAATTATATAAAACAGTTACATGATTTCAAAGTCAAAAATATAAAATATAGTCAGAAAAGCATAGATTTTATCCCTGCACCTTGCCCTGTTTTCTCCTCCTAAGAAAATTATATATGGATTTTTTGCCATTTTAAATATGTTTATTTAAATATTGATAAAATGTATACTTATAAATTATATATGCATATAAACCCAATATATGTATCCCTGTCTTACATAAAAATAGCATACTGGAGTCACTATTTTGCTCCTTTTTGGTTAAGGTATACCTTGTAGATTAGAGTAGTATTTGGAGATATTTCTCACTCATTTTATAGTTGCTTAATACTCTACTGTATACAAATTATGCAAGCAGTGCTTACTGTCATTTGGTTATTTTGTTTGTTTGTTTGTTTGAGATGAGGTCTTGCTCTGTTGCCTTGGCTGGAGTGCAGAGGCACGATCTAAACTCACTGAGACCTCTGCCTCCAGGTTAAAGCACCCTCCTGCCTCCGCCTCTCAAGTAGCTGGAAAAGCAAGTGTGCACCACCATGCCTAGCTAAGTTTTCTATTTGTGGAGATCCAGCCTCCCAAAGTGCTGGATTACAGGCATGAGCTACTGCACCTGGCCTATTTTCCATTCTTTACCATTAAAAACAATGCTTCATTGAATAGGCTTGTGCACTAATTATTTTATATTTTTGTCAATATATCTTTAGGATAAAAGTAGGACTACTAGACCAAAAGTCAGTAACATGTTAAATTTTTCTAGATATTGACAACAGGTTGTACCATTTTATATTCTCACCAACAGTGCTTAAAAGTGCTTCTCTCTCTGCAGCTTCACCAACAGGTTGTATTATCATATACCGAGGTCAGATATTTGATATTTTACAGGTGATAACTGATATTTAAGTATAATTTTACTTTGCATGTATCTTAATCTGAGAGACTTGAACATTTTCTCATATATTTAAAGATTGTTTAACAGATGCTGGTGAGGTTACAGAGAATGGGGAACACTTCTATGCTGCTGGTGGGAATATAACTTAGTCCAGCCACGGTTGAGAGCAGTCTGGAGATTTCTCAAAGAACTAAGAGTTGAACTACCACTCGATCCAGGAATTCCATTACTGAATGTATACAGAAAGGAAAATAAGGTTTTTGTTTGTTTTTTACCAAAAAGACACAAGCACTCATATGATCATCACAGTGCTATTCACAATCGCAAATATATAGAATCCACCTGGGGGCCCATCAACTTTGGTCTGGATAAAAAAAATACGTGGTACATATCCACCACAAAATTATGCAGCTAATAAGAAAATCATAACCTTTGCAGAAGCATGAATGCAGCTGGAGGCCATTATCTTAAGTGAATTAACACTGAAACAGAAAACCAAATACTGCATGTTCTCATCTAAAAGGGGGAGCTAAACACCAAGTCCACATGGACATGAAGATGAGAACAATAGACACCATAGACTACCAGAGGGAGGATGGAGGAAGAGGGGAAAAAGCTGAAAAACTACCTTTTGGGTATTATGCTTGCTACCTGGGAGGTGGAATCATTTGTACTCTAAACCTTAGTATCATGCAATATACCTTTGTCTCAAACCTGCACGTGTACCCTCTAAACCTATAATAAAATTTGAAAAAAGAAAAAAACCTAAATATGGTTACTGCAGGCCAGAAGCTAAGGTGTGATATAACTGAATGGTTTATCAATTAGGAACAGACTTAAAAGTAACAATCTCTTTGTTTCTAAGACCAAGACTAATTCAGATGAGCCTTTTGAAAATGTTTTATATAATTTGTTCTAATTATATTTATATTTTCCCTTTCACTACTGTTAATTTAGAGATTTAAAAAACTATCAGATATATATATATATATATATATAGACAGAGAGAGAGAGGAGGAAATTAATGGTGATTTGACAGATACTGGAGAGATTTGACATATATATATAGAGAGAGAGAGATGTTATATATATTACAGTAACATACTTTATGTTATATATATTAGAGATATATATATTAGAGAGATGTTATATATATTATAGTAACATACTTTACTGCATAGATTCAAAAGTTTTCTGCTTGCCTGTTTCCCAAGGGAGGGGTGTCCATGACTTCTGGTCAAATTTCAGGAGAAATTTTGAATATATTGGTTTCTCCCATGCATTGTACACATTAATGTACTTACTACTTAAATGAATTGTGAATAAATTAAGAGTGAGTAAATTTTACAAATAAAATATTTTTTCTACAACTGTAAAAAATAAGGACTATCCATAGCAGCACTGTTTACAATTGCAAAGACCTGGAACCAACCCAATTCCCATCGATGATAGACTGGACAAGGAAATGTGGTAAATATACACCATGAAATACTCTGCAGCCATAAAAAATGATGAGTTTGTGTCCTTTGTAGGAACATGGATGAACCTGGAAACCATACATAATTTGTATTATCACCTATTTATAAATGTAGAAATGAAAGCTTATGAAAGCTAAGTAATTTGTCCAAAATCATGATTAATAAGAGTCAGTAGAGTTGAACCCAGCTTTTTTTGTTGTTACTTTAAAGCCTGTGTTTTTAAAAGTTAACCATGGAAAATGACATAGATGGATACTAGTAAGACACTTTGTGCCAACATGAGAGACTGGATCCCTCTAAATTTGTGCTGCTGCTTATGAGCAGTTTTCATATACCACAGATGTCAAGTGCCTAAAAGGCACATTTTACATTGGCAAATTGACTCTTCCTATTACTCCTGATAATGCCCTCATGGATTGGGGTTGTTATAGTGGTGGGAGGTGAAGTATAAACTCTTATAATGGAGGCGTTTCTTTTTCAACCCTCTTAAAAGTTGACATATATCTCCTTATCACTAAGCATATTTTTTAAAATTAAGCACGTGGCAGTTCTTTTCTAATGTTTTTCACAGATAGGCCAAATAAAAGTTTTTAAATGTTTATAAGCTAGGCTGTTTTCTCTCCTTTGTTCTACTAAACTTAGAATCATACAGGAAGGAACAGGTATATACAAATAGTAATATATTTATGTCTTTCTTTGTTCTAAGAATTAGTAAAAGAATATTTTGAAAGCATAATAACTATATCTGTATTCTAAAATATAACACTCAAGTCGTTGAAAGATAAATTGAGGCAACGTATGTGAAAGTTCCTAGGGTTATTAAATTATTAATTTAATTATTACTAGGGAGTAGAAGGCACAGTTTTCATGAGCTTTACTAACTTACCAACTTCACTACATTTTATGTCATCTGAGATGAATCTCACAGTTATATAAGATCTAAGACTTTGCACTAGAATGTACATCCCATTTTCTCAGCCGTCTTATTGCAGTCTTCATGTCTTTGTTCCTTAGTGTGTATATAATTGGGTTCAAGAGAGGGGTGATCACAGAATAAAATACAGCAAAGAATTTATCTAATGACTTGATGGGAAATGGCCAGGCATAAATAAAGACACATGGTCCAAAGAACAAAAGAACTACTGTGATGTGAGCAGTCAAAGTGGACAGAGCCTTGGATGACCTATCTGAAGGGCGGCGCTGGATGGTCATTAGGATGGTAGTGTATGAGATGATTAGAACAACAAAAGAACACACAGTGAGCACACCACTGTTAGCAATGACCATAATATCTAGTCTGTAGGTATCTGTACAGGCAAGTTTGATTACCCTAGGAAGGTCACAGTAAAAGCTGTCGACTTCATTGGGACCACAAAAGGGTAAGTGCACTGCAAAGGCCAACTGGCTCACTGAATGGAGAAAGCCAATTCCCCATGCAACAGCCACAATACCAACACATGTGTTGCCACACATAACTGTGGTATAGTGCAGAGGTTTGCATATTGCTACATATCTGTCAAAGGCCATGGCTATGAGGATCACCAGCTCACTCCCACCAAAGAAGTGAAGGAGAAATATCTGAACAAGGCAGCCCTTGAAAGAGATGACTTTGCACTCACTGAAAAAGTCGGTAATCATCTTGGGGGCCGTGACGGAAGACAAAGACAGATCAATGAGTGAGAGATTGGCTAGCAGGACGTACATGGGAGAGTGAAGGTGGGAGTCAGATACCACTGTTATGACAATAAGAAGGTTTCCAAACACGATTCCTCCATAGAATACAAAAAACAACACAAATAGGAAAATCTGGAGTTCCTGAGAATCAGAGAGACCCAGAAAAATGAATTCAGTCACCATGGAGTTATTTGTTTCACTTGTTGATTCATTCCAGGAAATAGACTCTTCAGTTACCTTGAAGAAGAGAATGAGAAGGAAGTCAGAATTATATATTCAGATTTAAAGCCTCATTTTGTATCATTCTGCTCGCTCTTACACTGACTTTGTATAAATGATTACTTACAGGCTTTCAGAATTCAACAACCAAAGCTCCTAATTTTATCTCACACCACTTCCCTGGCTATGCCGTATAATTCAGTTGTGCCAGTCTTCTCAGTGTCTCCATTAATGTTAGGTTTATTCCTAATATCAAGTACTATTATTTATGCTTCTCTCTGCCAGATTAAGCCTATGCCATAACTCTATGTTTATCTCCTTTTGTTTGAACTGTCAAACAGCTTATATTCTGTAGCACACATCTTAGGTTATTTGGTGATATTAAAGTTCTTAAAAAAAAGAGGCCAAAATGAAATGAAAGATAAAAAATAGGAAAAAAAGAAAGAAAATACGATAAATATAATACTTAAAAAATAAAAGAGGATAAAAGAATAGGGAATTCAAAAGTGAAGTTAGAAAACATGAGGAAAATGCAGTAAAGTTTAAATAAGAGAAAGTGTAAAGGACTTCCATAGGAGATAAAATTGATAAGAGGTTTTGGAATGCTTTCTAAAGAATTTCTGTTTTATTATAAAGACAAGGAAAAACTATTGAAGAATTTTGATGATTGTTCAATAAATTAACTCTGGACTAATATGAATTGAAATGCAGGGAGCTTGGTAATGATGCCAAGTGATTATTTCAAGCCTAACAATAGATAATAATTGCAAGTTGTGGTAGTGTAAGCAGGAAAGGGGTGAATGAAAACCTGTATGATCCCATCAAGCATCATATTAAGGTGATTAAGATGTGAGCTTGTGTGCTAGGAGGCCTGTGCTCAAATCCTGGGTTATCTACTATGTAACTGAATGACCTTAGACAAGTTATGTAAGTGATTTGAGTCTTTTGACCACATCTGGAAAAGACAGGTGATAATAGAACTTTATAGAAGTTCTATTATAAGATTGAGAAGTTCTTCTATAAACAGAACTTTATAGAAGTTCTGTGAGGATTGGATATAACCAGTTACATAAATTTTCTATTAAATAGTAATGGTTAATACATAGTAGCCATTATTAAGGTACTGATAAAATATTTTTCAGCGAGATGTGAAAAATAAAAATATGTTATTCCAGTGTCTTTATTCTAAGTAACTGAGGACATTGTGATGGCTTTAACTCTGATAATAATTACAACAAGCACTCCTATAACAATATTTTACATAGAGATTCCTTTTAGGAGCAGAAATAAATTCAGAAAAACTAAAGGATAATGATAACTGTCTAGAGATGAGAAGGTATTTTGGGGGCATCTTTGTAAGTTGCTCTCTGCTAGGTGAGAGACTGAACAGTGACTTCTGGACATGAGAGAGTCATTTCAATTGTGCAGGGAGGAGAGAAAATAAGTACTGTTTCAAGAAGTATTTCAGTGAAGAGAAGTAGCAAATAAAAGGTATCTTAAAGGTGAGGCATAGTCATATTAACAATTTTGGATTAGGTGTAAGAGTTAATGGGCGAGTAAGATGTAAAGGAGAGAAGTGGAAATTGATGGCTAACATTCCAAGGGAGACAGGAAGGTATAGAGCTTATACTTGCCAATTTTTTTGGAGAAATGTTCTTATTTGTGTTTTGCTGTTTTTTTAATCACAGCAATTCATTGTGCTTAGAAATTCCACTTTTCTCTTTATTACTCTGAATCCCATTTCTTAATCCTACACACTCAAGCGGCACATTACTGTTTTTAAAGTCCTATAAGAATTAGCTGATCCTAAATATTTTTTAAGAATAAAGAGAAGTCTAAGAGTGGAATAAACCACGCACATTCACTTCAGTTCTCTTCGCTTAGCACAGTGATAAATATACTAATCATTAACAGTACAAAGTATAGGATTTTTATTGTGAGATAATTTCTGACATGACTGGTTGGAATGTTTCTTTTGCATCAAAGTGTACAACTTAGAATAGACCTTAGATATGCATTGATATAAAATTATTTCATTTCATTGATAGACAAGGACAAACTTGAATTTATATCTCCACATGAAATATGCCAAGGATGGTGGTTGACCCAAGGGTTCTCATCTGCAGCAAAAGACATTCTATCATGGTTGTTAGTAAGAATGCAGGAATTTGCTATTCTTTAGCAAAAGAAATTTCTTGCTGATGTAATTAAGACATCTCTCTCCTGACTTTATGCTGCTGAGGGCATCCTTCACCACCAGAATTCTCTCAAAGCTCATTTCTGACTTTTCAAAAATTACTCAAAAAATTTTAGAAGAATTGTATTTATTCTAAGTTGAGCATTAAGTTTAGGCTCATTAAAGGAGTTCTTCAAAATTTTACACACTCATTGTAACAACCATGAGGAGCCAGGCACTGTTGAAAGGTAAAATCCTTCATGTCTTAGATTATTCTTGGAACTCAACCATTAGAATTTTATGTGTTTTTAAAAAAAAATCATTTACTTATGTTTAAAGAAAAATGCCTTGTGTTCTTATAAGTCTCACTGAGATAGAAGTAGACATTAGGGTCCTAGCACAAATTTACAGTGTGATCGTGGGAATATCATTTAAAAATCTCTGGGCCCTCCCCTATCATGGGGAGAAATGGCAGATATAGGTGAAGGGGAGGAAGGCAACAAATTACACTGCCACGTGTGTACCTATGCAACAATATTGTATGTTCTTCACATGTACCCCAAAACCTAAAATGCAATAAAAAAAAGAAAAAAATAAAAATAAAAATAAAAATAAAATAAAAGAGACAAATTGAAGATGTCTAAAAAAAAAAAAAAATCTCTGGGCCTTAGCTTTCATGTTTTTAAAATGAGTTTATTCTATCAAAAGCTCTAAAAATCCTCACAACTCCAACAGTATGATTTATGCCTTTATGT
The DNA here is from genome assembly GCA_963574635.1 of Cheracebus regulus. Classification (NCBI taxonomy): domain Eukaryota; kingdom Metazoa; phylum Chordata; class Mammalia; order Primates; family Pitheciidae; genus Cheracebus; species Cheracebus regulus. The sequence continues at coordinate 10,148 of CAUYQU010019369.1, read as the reverse complement.
GAAAGAAATGCCCAAAAGCAAGTTTCATTGGTATTATAAAAAGGAGGGAAGGGAGTGGGCAAGAAAGCACTGGATATGGGAAAGATAGGCAAAAGAACCAGTAAATGGAGAGAAAAGAACAAATTAACCCAGAAGAGTCAGGAGGAGGACTTGATAATTGTTGCCAGCATAATACTTATAACAAGGGTTTTTCTTGCTAACATTGTTTATATTAATTTCTCTAAGTATTTAAGTCAACCCTACAGAATCCTTTCATTTTCCCAGAAGGTAAACACGAAAAGGAATTATGCAGAATGTATTCCTACTAGTAGAACCATCTCATTGTCAATAAAATGTTACAATTTGGTTCATTCTTCTAATATATGTTTTATCTTTGGTTCCACCTACCTTCTTCATAACTGCAAGAGACAACAGCAATTTTCAGAGAATGAGGGGTACAGATTTTCTTCTATTTGCACTCCCTTGAAGCATAAAATTTTTAAGAGAATAATATGTATGTGAATTGTCCTTTTTAGTAAACCACTTGGCTGATTAAGAGCCCTTTATGAATGGACCAGATGTACCTGAAGAGATCTGGGAATAGCCAGTCTGAGCTTTGAGTACTGAGCCTAACTTTTATAGTTTCACAAGCATTCCCTTGGCCATTGGAGGAAACACACAGAATTTTCTTGAGTTAGAGAACATTGTCACAATTTTTGGGCCTATTTGGATATTTTTGCTATCTCACTAAGTCTAAAGGTACAGATACAGGTGACGGGGGGATGGAGGCAGCAAACCACATTGCCATGTATGTACCTATGCAACAATCCTGCATGATCTGCACATGTATCCCCCAGAACCTAAAATACTATATATATATCACAGAAAAAGATAAAATTACAAAATTAAAATTCAGGTAGGTTAATGAGACAGTAGTCATACTTAGATTTTATAAAAAGAGGAATGCTTTGAACTTTTATGACTAACTTGTGGAGAAAATATACAAAAATTGCCTTGACCAATAAAAAATCTCACTTCTTGTAACTTATCACTTTACTTGGCACTTTAATTACCATACGGTAGTTAAAATAGAGCACAGTGAGTCAGCACAATTAACATTTCTTAAAACAGTCATAGAAATACATCCAAGTGATGTCTCAGTTGTATTCCTTCACCACCAGGCTTATCAGGTTTTATCTGAAAGATGTCAATCATTTTCTTTGTACTAAACACCTTAAGAGAAGGCACATTAAATGAGCTTTTAAGATCTCAACGTAGTCTCTCCTGTAGAAAATAAGTCTCTTCAAATACTTTTAGGTTGTAGATGCTTCTAAAGAGTGAATCAAGAAATGCTATGAACAAGATTTCAAGGGCAAAAGGATTGTGTTGTTAAAGTGTAACATAGACAAATTTTGCCTAATGCAAAATACTAGAGTCTATTTCTAAAATAACATTGTACAGAACATGTGGACAATCAAACTTAAAATAATACTTGAGTTGTAACATGCTGTTGAACTTTCCATTTATCTAACTTAAATTACAATTAAAAATTGTTTCTTCCTTGAATTTAGCATTTATTCATTTATAGAATCCCATATTTTATCCACTGGATCTACATAATTTCCATAAGAAATATTAATTTGCAGTGATGCTTATTATCAGTGTGAAGATACTGATAACCCTAAGTCATATATATGTGCATGTGCTTATATACAGATATAAAATAACTATATGAAAAAGAGAGTCATTGCTAGTAACCATAATTTAGGTATACACATTAGATAGAAATATATAATACTTTATTTTTTATGATTAACAAAAATTGCTGCACCCTTATCTGAAATAAAATTCTTAGATTTAATACATCTTTTTGTAGATTTCTCAGTTTTTTAAGGCAATATTAAAAATGGGCATATTTCATAATGTTCATGATGATCATAGGAGTCTCAATGATCCATGACATTTGTCCTGTGCTCTCATCAAGCAAATCTGTTAGATCATCTCTCTAGAACTTAAAATCTGTCTACTCAGTCTTCTTATTGCAACCTTCATATCTTTATTCCTTAAAGTATAGATGGCAGGATTTAAGACAGGGGTGACAACAAAGTTCACAATGGCAAAAAAATTATCCAATGACTTAGTAGGGAAAGGCCACACATAGAGAAATATGCATGGAGCAAAAAACAAAACCACTACAGTGATGTGAGTCGACAAAGTGAAGAATACTTTGGATAAATCATTTGAAGAATATTGTCGGACAGTGACCAGAATAAAGATGTATGATACAATTAAGAAAAAGAAGGTGCCCATAGTTATGAATCCACTGTTGGCAGTGACCACAAATTCTAGTCTGTAAGTGTCCATGCATGCAAGTTTAATAACCCGAGGGAAATCACAATAAAAGCTCCCCACATGATTAGGACCACAGAAGGGTAAATTTATGATGAAAACAAACTGAGTCACAGCATGAATCACCCCAATGACCCAAGCTGCTACTATTAAAAGCACGCACATTTTGGGATTCATAATAGTTAGATAGTGCAGAGGCTTGCAGATTGCAGCGTACCTATCATATGCCATGACTATCAGCAACACCATTTCAACTCCTCCCGTAACATGGATAAAGAACATTTGTATCATACAGTTATGGAAGAAAATAACTTTAGAATCAGTAAAAAGATCATAGATCAACCTAGGAACTGTGGTGGATGAAAGGCCCAAGTCCATGAGTGATAGGTTGGCCAGAAGAATATACATGGGGGAGTGTAAGTGAGGATCAAAGATCACTGTGAACACAATGAAGAGGTTTCCCAGGATAATTCCCATATAGAATAAAGAGAAGAAGAGAAAAAGGAGAAACTGCATTTCTAAGGATTGTGCAAATCCAAGTAATACAAATTCAGTTATCACAGAGTCATTTACTTGGTCCATTGAATCAGACAGAAGGGAAGACTCTGAAGAGACCTCAAAAAAAAGAAGAAAGAAATCCACTTAGGGAGCCAAGATCATGCCACTGCACCCCAGCCTAGGTGACAGAGCAAGCCTCTATTTCAAAAAAAAAAATGCATAAAAACTCAAAGACAAATTTAAAAAACCAAATTCCAGAAATGGCAAGAGTATATACAAATATATATGAAATGGTTTAAAAAATAAAAAGAATCTTTAAAAAATGTGATCACTAAAAACATTAAATAAAAATTAGAAATGATCATATAAATGCCAAAACACTTTACTTACAGTCAAGGTACCTCCGAAAGCTATTTCTTACATGTGCCTAAAATGATCTTCCCCAAACTATCACATGAATCGTACTTGAATTGGAAATGCTGTAGAGACAAAAAGTTGATATCTTGATAATATAAAAAGAATTTAAACAATTTCACAAAATCTCCAAGGCCTAATAGACAAATGAACAAATGAAAGCTATACATGTATTTGTATATATAGATATCTGTATATGTGTCTTGCAAATCAAAGAAATAAGGTAAAATGTAATACTATTATTTTTCTGTTAAATTCAAAGAAAAGTTTTACGATTGTTATTACCCAAACTGGCTAAGGCTCAGTGAAATTGGCATTTTTATACACTGCTGGAGGGAATATAGACTGATTCAAACCTTAAAGAAAACATTTTGAAATCATGTATCAAGAATTGTAAGTGCATGCATTTTGGTGCAATAATATTGTTGAAATTCTATTTTTACAGAAGAAGTTTTCAGCATAATAATATTCATCATAGTTTTCAGTAGTAGATTTTTTACAAGATCTACTGAAATCTTGAAACAATTTAAATATCAAACATTAGGTTTAAGTATAATATATGTACATGATGGACTGTAATAGTTATTAAAATAAATATCAATAGAAGCATTTATAATAACATGGGGAAAACTTTTCTTAAATATACTAAGTGCAATAATGGTAAACAAATTGCATAGTACAACATTGTAAATAACAGTAGTTGCTTTTGATTTTTAAAAGTCTTTAAAAAGTTCTAAAGCTCTCTTTCTAGATTTTGAAGTACCTTAGGTTACACATATTATATATATATATTTTGATAAAACATCAAATGGCATAGAAAGTTGAAAAAATAAATTATTAAAATATCTGAAAACTAGCATTGACTCAGAAGAGAGCAACTAAAGAAAGAATTATAATACTTCCCTTATCTACTCATTTTTATAAATCAAATTTTTTCATAGATGGGATTCTCAAGGAGGTATAGTTAAGTAAGTGAAGGGTCTTGATTAAATTTCTTGAACTATGTATAACATTATCATGAAATGGAAACTTCTTAAGGCATTCCATCCAGGCAGTTGACAAAGCATCTCACCTGCTTCACTTTGATCAGGACTGGCCATACTGAATGAATTCTGGTAATCATGAAATAACTATAAGAAAAATTAATGCTCTGGTGCTCTCATCAAGTTTAGTGTGAGCGAGGTTAGTAATGATGAAGTGGGAAATATTAAGAGATACACAGTAAGTGGTCAAAGAAATAGAGGTGATATAGTACAATGGGATATGAAGAGATAATATTTTGGGAAGAATACAGCAGTTGGAGACAAATAGAGTTGATTTCTATTTCCACAATATGCACATATTTTTTTAACCTCTCAGTCTATTTCTGAATGGCTTTCTACCTTGTCTCATCTAAATAGTCTCCTAAATACTCTTTCCAGCTTTTTCTGAATCCAATGCATATGGATGGTCCCTGGCTTGTGACAGTTTAACTTATAACTGTTTGACTTTATGATGGTGAGAAAGTGACACACATTCAGAAGAAACTGTACCTGAGTACAGTAATCAATACATTACATGAGCTTTTCAGCACTTTATTATAAAATAAGCTTTGCATTATGTGATTTTACTATAGGCTAATGAAAGTGTTCTGAGCACATTTAAGTTAGGCTGGGCTAAGCTATGATGTAAGGTAGATTAGGAATATTAAATGCATTTTTGGCTCATGATGGATTTATCAGGACATAATCCTATTATAAGTTAGAGAGCATCTGTATATTTTTAAACTATGTTTTACTATTTTGACTTCATTCATACTGCTATCCCTGGGCTTCTTCTCCATGTTTAGATCACCCAGATCACAGGTGCTTAGGAACAAAGAATTTTGGGAGAGGAGTTTAATCTGGGAAGCATTACAGAGTAAATATGATTATCCCAGGAAAGTTTCATGGAAATGTCCTTTATGCTGCTGAGCAGAAGGTGTTTGGTTACATTCTAAGCTCAACATCAATTCATAAATCTTTATAAAGAAATAAAGTTGAAGCTGAAGAATGATGTTTACTGCTTAGGATCAAGTGTTTTATCCTGTTAAAACTAAGGTACAGTATATAGACCAAGCAATCTAGGACTCCCATGAAAGTGGCATTTCACCTTATAAGAGAAATTATAAAACAATTAAAAGCAATTAATGTCTCTGAATTACTTTTTCAGATTTGGAGGTTCCTATTACTACTGAAATTCCTATTGCTACTGAAATGGTGTTTGTATTGGACTGTGAGTGATAATTTTTTTAAAGAGGTAAATCCCAAACTACATGAATCTATTAGTCTAAAGACTGAAAAATTATCTCTATAACATGAACATTTACCATTTTAAAATAAAACAATCATGATCCAAAATATGGAACTATGGGTGTTCAGTATCAGTGTGGAGGGGTCAGAGTCAATAACATGTTTAAAGAGGGTAAAAAGGAAAGTGAAGAATAAAGATGAATGGGAAAGAAAGTTGAAGAATAGAAGAAGGGTCAGGTGAAGGAATGAGAATCCTAAAGAAAAAACTGAGGAGAATGAAATAATGATCAAAAGAAGCATTGGTGGAACATGGTACTTCTTTACTTAGGTTATCTTCATGGTTTAAAGCAATACACACTGATGCATTATGAACACCTGAGACAGTAGATTTTACTTGAGTTTTTATACACTGTTTATATATATTGTCACTGCAAACATGCAAAGTAAAAGAAAGGCTGTAGGAAATAGTCACTGATACGAAGAAAATTTAAAAGTTTAAGCATGTGAGTGAATGGGTGTGGCAATGAGATATGGTGGGTTGGAATATATAGTTGGATTTCACTGGTAGTGATTCAGCTAACTGACAGGTGAGTCCCCTCCTAAAAGAATTAGGAAATAAGTTATCAAAATATGCCTTTAGCATCCATTTTACTTGTTCTTATTTTAATACTTGTAATCTTTTCATATATGTAAAATTAAAGCCTATGAGTGCAGGGAAAGTTTTGGCTTTGTCCATTTCTGTATTACATGACTAAAACGGTGCCTATCTCATAGAAAAAGTTCAAGAAATATTTGATGAATTAACTAAAAATAGGTAATAAATTGTTCATATGAGAAATAAATGGTAGCCTCCACAAATAGAGAAATTGCATTTTAAGGTATTTCTCCATAAGCTTGTACTTCTTGATGAAAACCCAGTTGTATAAAAAAGGGAATATTTAAATAAGTGATGAAAGTCCCACCCATTCTGTAACAATCATTTGGAATTATTACATATTATGAATTCCTGATGACCCAAAGGAGCTTGTTTGGAGGAAAAGACCATGTATTTGATTCCTCTGCCTTCTTAGGAAACACTGATGACTTTGGGAAGCTCGTAGGAGTTCTTCAGAAGTCAAGTTTCCATAGAGTTTGTCATCTTTCCTATTGGAGATTTAAAATTTGTCAGTCATTTAGGGTTAGGGACACATACTTTTAAACAGGAAATGCAGACATACATTAAGCAAAAAAAGAGTGATTAGAATTGTAGTTTTATATAGAAGCAGGAAAGAACGTTGAGATTTTACAGGTAGAACGAGAAGAAACACAGTGAAGTTAAGTGACTAACAATACATTCAAGAAGTCGGAATCAGAAGTCAGAATTTAGACCTCCTAAATTCTAGTTTAATAGCCTTTCTCAATAGTGCTCTATACTTTCTTAGTAGAAACAACTTTTTAAAAAACCTGGAAGTATATATGTTTGACAGGATCACTCTAACCTATTGGAAGAACCCTCTTATTCCTTAAGTTCTTATTTTGTTTAAAATAAAATTAGCCTTCCCTTCATAAAAGATTATTTCTTCTTTTTTCACTGGGTTTTGCTCTTCCCAATTCCCTTTCTTATTTCTTCAAACAATCTTGAACAGTTCAATTTCAGAATTCATAGCCATCAGTACCTCTGTACCATCCCCTGGCATGAGGCCAGAATCTTTCTGAATCTGAGATAGTCTCTCAGCCTAGGCATTGGCTGGAGTGTTCAAATGTGGAGGAATGTAATACCAAAAGGGAGAGAATCACACCAGAATATGGGAGGTAAAGACTTCAGATTCCCTTTCTCTGGTTTGAAACTAAAGCTTGTTTTCAAATAAAATGGGAATAGCTGAGACCAGATACCTGCTTTTCACAGTAGAACATGAAGTTTATAATAAATTGGAGAGCATGAAACTCAGAAACCTATGCATCTTAAAATAAACTTTACACTAAGGAAACAAATTGAAAATATCAAAGGGATGTGGATATGGGATTAGTTTATAAGACATAATACAATTTAATGATTGAAATTTGAAAATGGGAGAGAATGTAAGAGAAAAGATAAAATATTTCAGAAAGAAGATATTAGGCACAAGTATTTTACAGAAGAGAAGAAATTGAAAGGGAGTTTAGAAGGATAGGGAGATAGAAGCAACCACGACAGGGAAAGTTTTGTAATTAAAAACATCTCTTTTACCTGCCTTTTCAGTCATATGATGTGCATTTTTAGGAGAAGGAGAAATTCAGATAGCTTAATCTTCATTTATGTAAATAATACCCCAAAGATAAAGCCATATATAAAATTCTTCATAATGGAAAGGAAACTAATTGGCTGCACAGGAGAGTGATCCACTGAAGCTGCTGAGACAGACAACACCCAGGCCATTATTAGTTTCTCTTAGGGACTAGATCTCTGAGTCACACTATGTCCCCAAGAGAAAAGTATCAAAAGAATTGCCTGCTGATTAAATAGAGGGAAAGAAGGGAGTATTTGAGGTACTCTATTGGCTAGTGAAAAAGAATCCCCATTTAGCATGGATAGTCTTAGGGTGTGAATTGTTTGGGATGACTGAGATGATGGAGTGAAAGTATATTCAGGGTGGACAGACATACCTTCACTTTTGGCACCATGAATGAAATTTGAAGAAATAAACCTAAAATCACTGATCTTTAAATATAGTCCCTATAATTGATAACAGATGAATAAATGGATCCTTCTCCTGTTTATCAACCATAGCAAATGTTTACCTCTGAATGCCTACATATGCTCCCAAATGTTAGGGTATTTGAGGTGAAAGTTTTCTTGAATGCTTTTGGCCTTTAACCTTCTTGAATTGACTGGATACAATTAAAACTTGTTTTTGGATCAATTTTTTTCATAGGTATTGGAAAAACAAATACAATTTAAAAAAAAAAAGTTACTCTGAGTTGTCTGTAACAGGAATATGTTTCCATGAGGGTGAGATAAAGATTCAAAAAAGGACCTGTGTTGAGCCATCGAGACCAGCCTAGTGGGTCTCACTGGAGAAAGTTGGCTTTGTTATTGATGTACAGACACAGAAAAATCTACTCTCCAGGTTATCACAGAGGCCTGAAAGTGCAAAGGCTCTGCCTTGGTTTACAATGCCATTTGTTTAGAGCTGTATTTCACTTTCTCTTGTTCAGAAATGAATTATTTTCTCTAGAACAGCAGCAGAATAAGAAATGTTGGTTGATCCCAAATTAATTTTTGAATAATAGTGACATTAAAAATATATAAGCAAGATAAAAACTGCAGAATAAGAGGGCAGAAATACTTTTTGCAATTAAGATACACAGTTATATGAATCATTGTCTACATAAGATGAGGTAAAACAGTTTAGGTGCTTAGAGAAAACACTACAGTGACGTGAAAGGAAAATCTATTCTGTTGCCCCCACAGAGGTTTCTTCTGCAAAGCAATGGGCAGTACATAAATCATTCTATTATTTTAATGTGCTTCTGGCCTGATGTGCCTTTCTAATAAGTGGGAAACTGGGGTACCATGCAGAACAGTGCACTAAAATGAATGAGGGAGAACCTAGACAGAAATAAGTTGTAGGGAGTTGGCCAGCCAGATACAGAACGTGTTGTGATTTGAAGACCATCTCCTGAGGCATGGGTTTTCTTGGCAGCAGAAGGCTTTGGGGCCAACAGGGAAGCTGGAGTTGTTAATGAAGAGTTCATGAGACCTAGAAGTACAAGAGAGGACAGAGACCAATAATTTACAGACTTCTTCACGTAAGATTGGCTCAAGATTGGAATTAGCCTAAGTACAAAAGGAACTCATTTGTGAATTTCACTCCAGAGACTTGAGGTAAGGGAGGCAGAGAAAATTAATTGAGAATAGAAAAGGAGAATAAAATAGAAGGAATTCTTTAGTTATATGACCTGTGATTGAACATAAGAAGAAAGCTGAAACATCATTCAATACATTAGTCACATTGCAAAATGTTTACTCTTTGTTATATTTACGATATGATAGAAGTGAACATGACAAAATCCTTCTCATGTGAAACTTAAAATGTAATGAGGAAAACATACATTGAATGAGAAATTTTGAGGGTTGTTAATGTTACAAAAGTGGAACTAGGTAGTGCTAGAGGAATATACAATGAAAGGAACTCTTTTGGACTCAGGTTCCGGGAGGCCTCCCTGGTAAAATGAGGCAAATGAAAGCTGAAGAATGAACAGATGTTAAGAGGCAAAACATGAAGTACGAATACTGTATACAAAGTGATTAGCTGGTGGAAACCCTCAGAGTTTCCACTGTAAAAGAAAATCAGATTGGCTCTGAAATTGCAGGGAGAGAGTATGTTATTCTCTGAGGCTAAAGAAGAGGAAGGAAGCCAGGTCTTAGATGGCCTAATATACACGGAAAAGAAGTTTGTGTTTTAACTTAAGGGCAGGGAACCATGTGAAGTGTCTTAAGCAAAAGGATATATTTTTAGATTCATTTTTTTATTTTTATTTTTTTTTAATTTTTATTTTTTATTGCATTTTAGGTTTTGGGGTACATGTGAAGAACATACAATATTGTTGCATAGGTACACACGTGGCAGTGTAATTTGTTGCCTTCCTCCCCTTCACCTATATCTGGCATTTCTCCCC